>JAECUM010057953.1:0-17076 GCA_016617855.1 Megalonaias nervosa | reverse complement strand
ATATATATATATATATATATATCCCGCTTTCTCTACTAAAGTCTATTAATAAATAGGCGACCTATCAAAGTTACTTTAAAATTTATTTTAGGTCAATGGTGTCCATCCCGTAAAAGAAAAGATGATACACTCCTCAATGGTAATCCACTTCTCGGATGTTTGAAAACATTCTGTTTTACTACTCTACATATGCCCGAGCTGCGTATACATGCACAGTATCACGAAACATGATTAGTCTCTGAAAATATCACTTCACTTTGTGAAAAGCAATTAATATGCAATTTCTCATTTGAAACTATAGGTATATTGGTATGGATACCTATATTGTGTGTTAATTTATATGATTATAGATTGTAAGGGTCATTTAGTAAGAACATATTAAATAGTTCATTTTGTCCATTGTGGGTTTTGTACTATAAAATAAGGCGATTTTGTTTGGCAAGCATATTGTTATGGTATTTTGACCTTTGAAGGTGTAGACAAAATCTGGATGACGAATTTGATGGGATTTGAGCTCAGGTCTGATTGGCTTGCGATTAAAGGACTTGACCTTGTCTACAACTTTGGAATGCTATGAAAATGAATATTTGGCCCTCATGCTGGTTCTGAAACTGTCTTCCTGTTTTATATAAGGCAGTTTATAACATAATTATTTAATCTTATCTTAACATCTGTAGTTGAGACAGTCGTTTATTTATGCTCAAATATTATTTCCGAGGTTTTCATTTATTTAAATTATTCATTGAATTACAAGGTGCTCATAAACTATAAAACTAAGTAGATATTTTGAAACTAGTGTGAATTCATTTAAAGACTTTCGTGAATTGTGACACTTCAAGACTTTTAGCATATCAACATTATTCAAGTTTATTGACACATCAGCACAATATAATGGACTTCATTTGGAACACCACTGGAACATAAATGGAATACTCCATACAGTTGGACCTGTGATATAACTTTCATTACTGCTTACGATTTGTGCGATGTCTGTAATGTGAGACATTGTGATCTCACTAGAATTGCACAGGATTCACGAGCTTATACTTCGTTGTACTTAGGTTTTATATACAATAACACCATAACCTGGAAGTAGAGTTGCTCATGGAAGATATTTTCCAGAACTGACTTAGATTTAGAAAGCAAAATGTTATATATTTGTTAACCGGAATGCCCATCCTCATTTCAGGCAGCCCTTTCTACCGAGCGTGAACATTTCGCCACTTTGCTATATTTAGTACATACCTAAACCGTCTTCCGAATTTCTATAGACATTTTTATCCCTCGCCTAAATATTAAAGGTTGTCTGATCCAGCGCGCCACAGTCGCTGTTGGTTACGATATTCCATGTTAGGTTTTAATAGAGTATAGTGAAATGTTGGGAGTAAATTGTTGTACATAATTTACCTTCTACAACAGAACCAAGCCCAACCACCAACCCCGTCCTATTGTAGAAAATGTCTCAAAATCCTAGTTTCGTTGACGAGTTCATCATCACCGAGGTAACGCTCGTGGTTGTGGTTGTGTTTGCAACGAGAAGCTGTATCACAGGACTGATATTGCGTAAAACACGAAATGTTTGACTCGCCTATGAACTCATGACCGGTGTATTCCGTAGCTTTATGCATCAACGCACGAAACGTCTCCGGGTACATGACGTTACTGGTGAACTACCGCTCACAAATCCATGCGGCCTCATTAATGACATCCTATGCGTGCATATTCGCAAGATTATCTCCTTCCTTTGATTGCTCTTTATGTCGACCTGTGTCTTTAGACATTTTTGTTTTTGCTAAAGATTCAAATCCTGTGGGGTGAAAATGCTTGTTCCTCGACTAGCGGTTCGAAACAACATCCAGGTTCAGGTGTGTTAACGAATTCGACCTCGGATTCAGTTTCAGGATTTTGCTGCCAGGGACCTCGCTTCGCGAGTTTTCCTGGCTCTATTTTTCCACAAGTCTTGCAAACATTGCTTTACCTTTGTCTGAATTTCCAGCCTGATATGCATCAAGCAATTTATTATAATATTGCAATGCCTCACGAGCGGCTTCTTTACTTCCGGTACACTCACTAAATATCCACTTGGTATATACATCATTTTTATTTGATGATATATTTTATCATCAAACTGTAATACTCCTGGGTCTAGGTTAAAAGAGGCACATATACGATTTTCAAAGAACTACTGGTGACGTAGCGATTAAAAAGTTACGATGATGGTTTTATTTTGATTCGTACACGTGTGTAGTGGTGGAAGTTTTTAAATTTGCGCTCTGAAGTCTTCGACAAGTGCACGGGTACCTTTTGCAATCACACCAACGGTGTGTCCAATTTCTCTTATGCCTTCTTGGATTCCGGCAATCGCCTCTGGAAAGTGTCCGACAGTCTGTACGGTTGCTCTCGTGTCTCGCGTATCTTTAGCGAGTCTCAGCAACATGTCCGGCTTTTTCTGTTCCCATCATCACTGCCACTTGCAATGTGGTGCCACCCGTGAGTTTATATTGGTGCAATTTTTTGTTCGAAGCCCTGTGTGAGATCTTCCCCTGCAGTTTATCTCATTTGTATCATATCTTTGACATGTTTGCGGTCAGCTGGAACGTTTACGAATCGGATCCTGAAGTTAGAGGGTAGCTTCACGCTCTCCATAATCTGCTATGATATCACTGGCAGGTTTTGACATTATAGTTATCATAGTCATTTGAATTGTCATGTCCAGGCCCACGCTCTGCTTGCGTGGCCCACTAGTCAAGTTGATATTGAGCAAACTATACGTGAACTACGTATGACCATATAGCTGTCTTAGATGATTGTTGGAAGTCATACTGGTATATAAGAGAAACATATTGCCTAATTGCAAATTTCGTCAATAAATGTTTTACGAACTTTGACTTTATTTGGATAAGAAACTGCAATCACTTTTTAATCCTGGCTACTGTTACAATTACTACTGTATATTGTTCTTCAACAGCCTTGCCGTTGAGATGCTTTTTGCAATCATATCGTCGGGCGTTTCTTTAATCACAGCTTCTATATTTGTTTCTTTGGCGAATCTTCGCCGGCGCACAAGATAATACCCACGAACATATCCGTATGGTCGGCAAGGTTGATTTAAAGATTTTACTCCGGTACCACATTTCAGACATGGATGACAACAGAGATCAACACTTAACGCTAGCAAATGTGATTTTACAGTATTCGTAATGTTCTTCCGCAGTCTACGTATTTTCCCAGTCATGCGCCTATTGCATTGATTTTGTCCTAATGCTATTGTACTCCTTATATATTTGCAAAATTGTATTCTCTAATAGAAATAACGATCTATGCTCTCGACTGATTGCGTTCGTACATTCAATATAGGGTTGCAAAAATAATCTCTCTGGATCATATTGTACGACCATTCGATGTAGACTCCGTTTCACCTGTGTTAGTAATTTCCAAACTTTGGTCAGTGCGCTGTGAACTAACTTTTTAATCAGGCCGCATACACTGAAGATTACCATGATAAATGTTTGTGTTTGAATATACTTTTCTTCATTTTAGTATTTGGTCATATGACTTTGCGCTGATCATCAAAAAATATCATTCCAACTCGTAAATGACCGCCGTTTGTACAATGACATCGAATGATTTAAATTGTTAAGCTCAGCTTGTATATTGACACCATAGTTTCTCTGTTTGTGCATGTAAATAACTTTTCACAAAACTCCTTTGCTTTTACACTAATATCATATAATGGTCTTTCATCGTCTGCTTGACCAAGGCTACATAATTTCTGTTCCAAGATGATTTCTAAATCAATTAATGTATAAAGATAGGGATACGTATTTGAAAATTCACAGGTGTTGTTCTATATCCGGTACCAAATTCTAAAATGCCCATTGTAGCACTACTTCTAAGGTAAGAAATATGTACTTGTTTTTTGTCATTTACTACTTTGTGTAGAAAGAGATTGTCACACTTATGCAAAAACAGTGATTGTTTCAGATTGAACAATACCTTAATTCATATCTTTATTGCTCATACTTTACCAGCACCCATCGTGATTCTTGCTAGTATTACAACATGATGGTCACAAACTAAGTAACAGAAAGAAGCAAAACCAATAAGTTTTGTAATATGTCTAATTTAATTATCAAAGTTATAAATGAAAATGTGAGATGACCTTTCAGTATCATGAATTTGATCCAAAATAATCTTGACAAAGTTCTATAAAAGTTCAAAAAGAATAAAGAGTTCCTTTTAGATTTCAAAACGGGATGTGTACTGGTCCGCCTGGAATCATGAGGTTGTCAAAATGGCGTCGTCCAGAACTTCTTTGAGTAATTCACAATAGTTCCAGAATAATATTATAGTCCAAATAATAAGCACTTTCTATTTCCACTGAACAGTCCAAGCAAATGTTTAGCCTCTCGATAATATCTAAGTATGACATAAAACGCGTCTGCAGACTTACAACAGAAACACAAGAAATGGAAATGACTCCAAAATTGGAATGAATCTGATTGCCCAGATATCTCCTTATACAGATTGTCTATTACGACTATATATCACAATATACCCCAGCTGACTGATCTTACTACTCATTTTGATTCGAAATTGCCTATTCTAGTGACCTTCTCTAGCCAATGGGAAGTTACTGAATTCGTCTACAATGGTTCAAAGCCCATTAGCCAATGAGAAATTAATCCAAAGGCGTCATTAGGTCTTAATATTAAGATTATTATTAGTAATTGTGAACACATACGAAAGCATCAATTTATAGATCCTATGCAATGTTATGCTATTAACAAATCCTATGTCACGTAGGTAAGATCTTACTAATGATGTTCTGTACAACATACAGCCATGAAAAAAATTTTAAAAAATTTAATAAAATCATAAACCAGGAGTTACGAACAATATAGATATGCATAACACTAGTACAGGCAGAATATCCAATGCTCTAGTAAGAAAATAAATCCTTACAATATAATCTATATATGCATCTAAAAGCGAAACATTCTAGCTTCTTTTTGGAAGATGGACAAATAAATTAATTTATGGTGCTTGTATTATGTAAAGTGTTAGATATTTATAGGGAATATTGTACAATGTTTGAGCAGGAACGTCGGCGCTAGTCAAGGATCGTCGATCCACTTCGTTCCACATCAACCCATTTCCTAAAGAAACGCTGTTTTGAGCAGTGCCTTCTTGCGGATAAAAAGTTCCTGCCCATAGCAAGAGAAATAAATTAAACAGTGCGGGAGTTTGTTACGTGTCTTGTTACATTTTAGATCAGTCGATGCCCACGAGGTCTAGATACAATAACTCAGGAGACGTTGAAAGACATGCAAAATATTTTGCGCCGTTCAAAATTAGCTTAATGGAAGTATAAGCGAATATATTGGGGCATTTAAAAGGCAATTTTAATTTTAAACCAATATATCCTAATTAGAACGTATACCCGAAGTAGGGAATGTACTAATTACCTTCCTCCTTTGCGCAGAAAGTAACTATCACTCTTATATGAAGAAAAGCATGATATTAACTTCGGATCAAACAACACCTTAATTTATATTCTTTATATATGTTTTCATACTAAAGCATGGGTCAGTAGAGCTAATGAAGATATCAATTTACAGAAGTAGGCGCAATGAGACATAAATTATCGCTGAATTCACTGGCATATATTGGTCTTATTTTTTCAAATTTTTTAACGAGTTTCGCATCCGTTAGTATGGTTTGCTTTATTGTTTTAGAACATAAATAGAATACCTTCACCTTGAGTTTAAGTACTACTGCATCTAAGTTGGCGGAATCATATCGAACAAATGTAGGTTAGATCTCTCTCTCGATCTCTCTCTCTCTCTCTCTCTCTCTCTCTCTCTCTCTCTCTCTCGCACACACACACACACACACACACACACACACACACACGGAGTGTATGTGTGAGTGTATTACAAGTGGGTCTCAGAAGGATAAAGAATAAGCTGGAATCTGAACGCCTATCATCGAAATATTCTCATTATCAGAACGCATGATTCGTCTGTTTTCATAAACATCTATTTTCCAAACAGTTCGTTTGCTTATACAACTAAAGTATTTCCACTGTCAGCTCCGCAAAAAAAAATCATGGATTATCTTCACGAGATATTCCTTTTGATATCATACTTTTAACACTCACAATATTATATAATACATGGTTATGGTATTATTATTATTATTATTATTATTATTATTATTTGTTTAAAAGGACGTTTATACTCGTCAAACACTTGAGCCTTTCCATCAGTATGCAGAGTGTAAGATATTCGATCACTATTTGGCAAGTTTTAGCAACCCCTATGCTTGGATCACTATGTGGAATTCTCACAAGCACTTTCTTTTTACCTATGAGTTTGATCTTTATTTTAGGGAAAGGTTTTGTTTTTCTACTCTAGACTTCCAGGCCTTCCGTCAAACTTTATTTTCCAAGAATAACTGCGTTGGAGACATTTTGCCATCCACTTTTGTTTTGGGAGGAAGCTTATATATTAATATTATCTCTGTGTCTGTCTGTACTTTCACCACCACGTTTCTTGTAAACGCAAGCGCCTTTTCACGTAAAATTTGGTATGCGAATTACCTATAAAGTGGAGACCGCTCCGGTGGCCTAGTGGTTCGAGCGTCTACCTTGGATGAGGGAGGTCGCGGATTCGATCCCCGGCCGAGTCATACCAAAGACTTATGAAAATGGTACTCACAGCTGCCTCGCTATGCGCACAGCATTAAGAGGTTAACGTTTAGGACTGGTCGGCATGGTGTTAGGATAATGTGACTGGGTGGGATATGATGCTACATGTCTGCGGCAGGATGCCCCAGTGCTAGACATCACTATAAACTGACACCGCAGACATCGTAATGATATGACTGAAAAATTGTTAAAGCTACGTAAAAGTCCTAAAAGCACATCCAAACACACACACGCACACACACACACATCTATAAACTGTAGATTTGCAAGAAGATTTCAACAACAGTTCCATTGTGACCACTGGATGCCTGGGGATAGGAATATTCTCCATTCAGGACATCACCAAAGTATGTCTTCTTGGTGTCTTCAAGAATAGGTCATCATAGACGTTATTTTATCCCATTATATGCCCTTGAATAACAGAGGACATAGTCAAAATTCGTAAAATTGGATGCAATTAACCAGTATAGTACATTCCGTGATACACAGAGTGTAATGAAACCATCGTACTACTTTTCAGGTCAATCCTCAAACTTTTTTGATCCAAGCTATAACTTTTGTATTAGTATTCAACTTTTAAATTGGATTTATATTTGTAGGAAAGAGTCAGGTTTTTCAGTGCACCTCTGAGTTGTGGGTACCAGTATGGTCTAATGGGTCATTATTAATGTAGGACATCATGAACTTACGGGAACTTATGAGTATTTTGGGATTGACTAAATATTTTTTTCTAACTGTCCCTGGGTTACTGTTGTTGTTGTTGTTATTGTGGGGCTTAACGCCATTTTTCAGCACACGATAGGCTATACATGGCGGCCAGTATTAAGGGTGGAGGACGAAACCGGGAAATCCGCGGAAAGAACGACCGACCCACGAGAAGCTACTGACAAGCTTTCTCACATATCCACATTCGCTGAATCTTAGACTAGAACCAACGCAGACAGAGGTGACATGGCAGTGATCCGTAACGGACAGCGCTTTAGACCACTGGGCCACTCGGCTCGGGCCCCCTCCCTGGATTACTAAGGTTAAAATAAATTATGCGACATTCCTAAACCATGTGGAATTCTTTAATAGTATTTTATTCATAAGTTTGAGGAAAATATGGGATATATTAGTTTTGTCTTCATATTTGGAAATATTTCATTACATGTGTTTTCTTTCTTCAAGTAATCCTTTTTCAGGAATTTATTTTTATATTTAATTTTCATTGATATGTATGCATTAATCTTTCGGCTTTAGTTTGTGCTCTTTTGTTTCTTTTCGTTCTTTTACAGGGGACAAACGGGGAGGGGACATAACGATAGTGATCAAATAGAAATGAACTTCAAACAATCTGCAAATTTGTTGTGTCCAGGATTGCACTAACAAATTCGTGTTGTGGTCTTTTACAACGTTTGAACATATCACAGTAAAGTTTCCTGATTAAAACCACAAACACAAGTTTGAAAGTTGTACATTTCTCGTAAGAGATATTATTACTCTGGACAGGTTTCCTTAATGACAATATAAATGGAATGGATATATCTAGTATTGAAAAATTATCCCATTTCAGGGGCTGTTGAAAAATTGGAGGCTTTATCATATTTCTTTCTTATTTGAGGGGGTCGCTGTAGATCAGTTAGTGACTCAACAATCCATTGATCACAGGTTCAATGTCCACCAGACCAGCCTGGGTTTGTTGCCTCGGTGTGCCACTGGGAAAGGCACTTATATCCCATTTCCTTCGTATGATATAGCCAATAACGTAAGCCAAGTGCTCTAAAACTAACAACAAGCTCTTTCGCATGAAAGAAGTGAATATATCCAGTGTGTCAACAGAAGGAAATTTTTTAAATATGTGTTTGTGTGCGAGTGATTTGGGCTTTTAAACGCAGCTTTAAAACTGTTTCAGTCACATCGCTACGATGTCTGCAATGTTGCAGTTTATAGGTATGTCTATCACTGGGGCATCATGCAGCAGACATATATCATGATGTCCCACCCAGTCACGTCTTGCTGACACCAGGCCGACCTGTCCTAACACTAACCTCTCAATGTTGAGCGCCTAGCGAGGCAGCTGTTAGTACAATTTTTATAAGACTTTGGCATCACTCGGCCGGGGTTCGAACCCGCGACCTCGTGCATCCGAGGCGGACGCTCTAACCACTTAGGCCACCAGAGCGGTCCGCCTTAAATGTAGTGCTGGGATGTTCTGCATGTGAGTATATCATATCATACATTGCCTGTATGCATCATCAGATTCATTTTACTCGATTGAATATCATCTATTTTAACCTGGTTGTCATTTGATCATTATTAGAAATTCCTTCATTCCATTCATTGTCTTTTGCTACTGATAGATTGCCTTATGAGTATGCCAAGAATCACAACGAAATTAGAGTTTATTTTGCCAAGAAAACCAAATCTCTGTAATTGATCTACGCAGCATTATTCTTAATAGGAAGAAGGGCCAATTTATATGGACATCCCTTATCTTATGTCGATATATATATATATATATATATATATATATATATATATATATATATATATATATATATATATATATATATGCATTTTGAGAGTATTTCATTCTTATCCAGGTGCAGTTCTGACCATTAGTAGAAGATGGGCCAGAGATTATTCATTCATGGGTCTTTGCTTGCCATGCTCATTCTTTTTCTCGCGCAAGAGCTTGTAACCTTACATGTCAATCCATGCCGGGAAGACTGCACAGATGTTAAGTGTCCAGCATACTGCAACTGCATCGAAAGAAGCGTCAGCTGCCATGATCGGAATGTAACATATATTCCACGGATTCCCTGTGGCGTACAAAGTTTAAATCTTTATAACTGTAGCATAGGCAGACTCAGCGTACATGAAATCAGCAATCTTACGTGTTCGTTTGAAACTTTAACAATCATGAACCTGAGTGATAGTAAAATTAAGCAGATTGAAGGGGATGTATTTACTAATCTGACACAACTAGAAGTCCTTGATCTGAGTTCAAACAAAATTGTCGAAACCCTTCAATCAATCCAAAGCGCCCTTGGCAGTCTTAACAGAGCACCACTTCACACACTAAAGTTAGACCGTCTTTGGACAGAGAATGGAGTGGTGCGGGAAATCTTTAAATACTTCAGTGGTAGTCACCTTACCCATCTCAGCATGCGTGAAAACCAAATAATAGAATTCGAGAACAAAATTTTAGAAAATTTCACGAAACTACTCCATCTTGATTTACACGGTAATTGGATCAATAAGATTACTCTTAGTTCAGGAATTCAGACCTTGGAGCTCTTCAACCTGTCTCATAACCAGATTAATATCTTTCCTCCAGTCTTCTGTGATACCAAAACAGGACAAACACGTTACAACAATCTAACGAATCTTGATTTGTCCTGGAATCAAATAATTGTTCCTTCTTCACCGAGCTGGAACTGTCTTAAAACTCTTAAAGCCTTCAATCTGAGCAGAAATGACATGGAAGACATTACCAACAATGACAGTTTTGCAAACTTGACCTCCTTGAAAACGTTAATCTTGAGTGAAATGCGTACAACCTTGAGGAGAATACGAAGTGAAGCCATCAAAAGTGATTCACTACAACACTTAGATCTAAGTGGAAATGGTCTGAACTTTGAAGTCGATAAGGAGGTTGCCAGTGATATATTCAATTATTTACCTAACTTGATGTCATTAGACGTGTCAGATAATGACTTTGGCAGTGTCGGTACCCACAAACTAACTAACCTATCCCACTTGGAGACGCTGATTATGACACATGTTTCTCTAAGTCAATTACCAGACGACTTCCTTCAACACTTTCCGAACCTGAAATATCTGGATTTACATAGAAATAAGATTGAACAGTTTTCGGCTAATGCCTTTCAGAACGTCACAAAGTTAAAGTTTTTGAACCTATCTAGAAATCTCATCAGTAATTTTCCGGCACCGCCTTTCCCTTTAGCCACACTCAAAAGCTTAGAAGCATTTGACTTTGCTGACAACTATTTTCAATGTGACTGCGAGATAGTCAAATTGCAGAAATGGATAAACGATGTGCTGAGCGACCCCAATAAACATAATCTATTATCTCGATATCCTGACAACTATTGGTGTAACAATCCAAAGTCACTGTACCAAGTACCTTTGAAAGACGCTAAACCGGACCATTGCACAAATAACAAATATCAGCTTGTATTAAGCATTGTCTGTTCTGGCATTATTTGTTTGGTCTTCACGGTGGTCATCGTTGTAGCTTACGTCTATAGATGGGAAATCAAATTTCTTCTTCACAAGATGCGTCACAAAAGTCGCAGTGGATACCAGCCGCTGACATCCTCATGTGCATACAACACTTACGTGGCTTATGCTGAAAAAGACAGTGCTTGGGTCATCCACGACCTTTTGAAGGAATTGGAAGAAGATAAGTACAATGTTTATATCAGAGATCGCTATTCTGTCCCGGGTGTGGCAAGATGCGATGAGATAGTTGATAACATCTATAAAAGTAAGACAGTCATCCTTGTCTTGTCCAAGAACTTTATGGCATGTCAGTGGTGTAACTACCAACTGAATGTGGCTCAAGCGCGAGCAGTCGAGTTAGGTCAGGACTTCATGATTCCAGTCCTCCTTGAGGGTCTATCCGCCGAGCATATGAAGATATCTCTGCAACACCTCTTTAGTACTTTACGACCAATCGAGTGGGCACAACAGAGCACAAAGAACAGGCTGTTCTGGTCCGAACTGAAGACTGCTCTGGATGAGGAATGAACCATGGGATCGAAGACACCGAGTATCAGTCATTTAACTCCGAGCACGCTTCTGTAAACCTATCAATAAACTGATATAATTTGTAATGTCTATATCGAACTGGGTTTTGGTACCGTGTTGTAATGTCTATATCGGACTAGGTTTTGGAACCGTATTCTAATGTCTATATCGGACTCTCTTTTCGTACCGTGTTTAATGACGTCCTGTTGGCTCAGTTTTCTGATGTCAGACTGATAATGCCAATATCATAACAACGTTTCTCGAGTCTCAGAATGTCCTGTAAAGTTAACATTTGTCTGCAGGAGCCAAAGCTATAAATATTCAAATTTCTACTTTCCTCGCGCAATTTTGACAAAGTTCCTTACGTTTAAATGTATATATATATATATATATATATATATATATATATATATATATATATATATATGGTTTGTGTACAACCTCTCTCATTTCTTGCGTATCCAGTTATGTGTCGAAGATAAGAACGTTCTGAGCATTGGTTTGAACTGAAAGGTATGGCCAGAGCCACATGGAAGTCACACAGTATGTGTGACAGCTTCAAACTCCCGAATTAATTTTTCAAAGTAATCTAACTTTATTCTATGCTTTTTGAAATCCTGCAGCTTTTAAAGGCTTCAAATATTATGAAAGTTAAAGATGACTGTTCAGTTGGGAGTCAGATTGTTTCAAGTTCTGCTGGGGTCTGGTGGGATCCAGATTCAATGATTATTTTAGCTTCGCTTCATTAACAAATCTAATTTTCAGTTATATCACTGAACACTCTAGTATTACTCTCGTGCTCAGTGTTCCTTTCAGCTGCAGAAAATGCTCTTAACTGAAGCACATACCTCTTAAAATAGGCTCCACACCGTATAAAATTGGCCCCATACCGCCATATGCACTGAAAGAGGCCCAATATCCGTTAAAATAGGTCCCATACATATTAAACTAGGTTCCATATCCATTGAAATAGCTTCCATGCCCATTAAAAGCACCTCCTTAATCTTTGAAATAGGTTCCATATCCATTACAATAATCTCCACACCCATTAAAATAGGCTACATAACATAAATATGCTTTACCATGTGTACAAAGGTAAAGGTTTTCAAAATCTTACTTTGCAGGTGTTGAAGCGTTAGAGCCTGTATTTGAGTGACAAACATGTTTAATACAATAACATTTTAAAACGTGTTTTGTTGATATCTCGCGCAGTCAACTAGTATGCCTAGAATTGTTGTAATTATTTTGCAAGTGGCGTTGATGTTAGTCCAAAATAAGAGTCAGATTGAATTGTAGATTGATTTGAAATGTAATTTTTGTTAATAAATTCATTGAGATACAAAATTTTCTTTTGGCATTTCTTAGCGGTTTATATGTCTAGATTTATTTATTAAATATCCAGTTGCTTTTTAGCGTGTGGTGCAAACGAAGTTCACGTACCGGTAATATTTAAAAATAAAAATTCACCTTAAAAAGTATGACCCTTGCAATAAGGCTTAGACTTATATTACGCATAAGCGAGGGATAGGTATAAGATAGTGATGCCCAAAGAGTATTGGCCAGATGGGATAAGTGTGTATGCTAAAAAACGTACATGCACTTGTTACTTTAAATTTGACCATCATTTTATTCTTGCGCAAGTTTATTGGGAATCATGCACACTTTGAGTAAATAGACACATAAACTTTTGCTTTGGTGCCCTTTCAGGTAAAGTTAGGAACCTTTTTAAATTTTGGAAACAACCAGCAACACTTAGACTGATCCGACCTGTTTGCACGTATGTGTGAAGAAATAAAGCTTTTTCAGCCAATGAACTTCTTCATAGAACAAGAACAAAAACTAAACAACCAAACCAGTAGATATATATGTACATAAATGGAGGCCACCATTATATGAATTACTTGAAGTTTCTTTCAAGGCACACACAGCAAGATTTGGAAACTTTTATGTATTTCTATCCAGACGAAGTAAGGAAAGGTGGCAGATCTCAAGTTCTTATTGACATTATAAATATCTACATTGTCAGTTTATCAGACGCACATAAAATTCACGGCTTAGAAAGACAATGCGACCATTATCGGGACAGTGATAAGTGCGACAGTACGTACTTACACTCAAAGTCAGACTGATTCGATTTGTTGATGCTTTTCAATTCTGCATACACATTTTGCTAGCTCGCCATCATGAAAACGCAGTAGAGTTTATGCTAGATGCCCACAGGGTAGTCTTTGGTGGCGGCGTTGGTGTTAAGAAATGTACATCTTTGTGTTTAAATCAGCCTTTCGGACAGTATTGCCCCTACAGTAATGAAGCATATGTATGTGCATACATAACCAAATGTACTACATTACCAAGCCAAATGGAAATAACAAGTGACCAATGTTTCGCGTTCTTGTGAAAATGGACACATTTTACTGTATGGCGATTTCTGGGGTACTGTTGCTACTTCAGTCTTGACAAGAAATCTGTGGATGCTTGCAGCGGAGAAGCACGCCATAATCCAAAAGTTAAGTCACTGCGACATACGTTTCCCGCTCCACGGCTGATATCTATCTATCTATCTATCTATCTATATATATATATATATATATATATATATATATATATATATATATATACAAAGAGAGATATTTAGTTGTTGTTGTTGTAGGCTTTAACGCCATTTTACAGCACAAGATAGGCTATACATGGCGGCCAGTATACATGGTGGGGTAAGAACCCTGGAAAACCCCGGAAAGAACCACCGACAGACGAGACGTTACTGGCAATCTTTCTCAGATACCAACATTGCCCGAACGCACATAGACAGAAGTGAGATGGCAATGATCCGTAAAGGTCAGCCCTTTAGACCACTCGGCCACTCGAGGCCCCAGAAAGAGAGAGAGAGAGAGAGAGAGAGAGAGAGAGAGAGAGAGAGAGAGAGAGAGAGAGAGAGAGAGAGAGAGAGTTGTTGTTGTTGTTGTTGTTGTTGTAGGGTTTAACGCCATTTTTCAGCACAAGATAGGCTATACATGGTGGCCAGTATTAATGGTGGAGGAAGAACCCTGGAAAACCCAGGGAAGAACGAGAAGCTACTGGCAGGCTTTTTCAAGTGCCCACGTTAGCCGAACCTGAGACTCGAACTAACGCAGAGAGAGGTGAGATGGCAGTGATCCGTAACGGTGAGCGCTTTAGACCACTCGGAGCCGAGAGAGAGAGAGAGAGAGAGAGAGAGAGAGAGAGAGAGAGAGAGAGAGAGAGAGAGAGAGAGAGAGAGAGAGATGATCAGATTTAATATTACAAAAGTATGTGGACGAAGATACAGGAGGTTGGTGTAAAATTTAATATTTGAACGAAATTAGTCATTTCCATATATATTTGAACAATATGGTGCTTTTACTTTGTGAGATAGCTACATTCGTAGGTGCTAGAGCTAACTCTGTTACAGATTTTTCGATTCAATATTTCTCTTTGCCATTTATATCAAAACTTGTTTCCCCTACGAAGCATGCTTATTTTTAATTCCTGAACTTATATCAATATCAGTATCATGTATTACTTTAAAATATAGTTCTTATTTAAATCATTTGGGTTCATGTTAATTTACTTTTTAATTCTTTAATTCAGTGGCTGGCCTGTACTATAGTAAAAGTACATGTATCTCCTTTTTCCATTCATAAATCAAGGTTATTGCCAAGTTCATGTCAACAACTAATTCGGTCAGGCAACAAATGTTGAATGCAGATCAAGTCAACATCTCGCTCTCTGAGGACCACATTTGCTTTAGAGATATTATGTACGCCATAGTTTCTGATTGGCTCAATAATTAAAAAGTCAGACCATGACTGTTATGGAATTTAGTGACATTCAGATATCAATGGATTATCTTGAGTGAAACTTTCAGATATTAGAACATTGCTTCTTCACTGGTGCCAGCACATATGCACCTTAGAAACTTCATTCGGAATATCTTGGAATCGTTTCCGGATTATTTTGAAATTGATTGTACATTTAGGAAATATAGGAATGTATACCATACTGTAAGTTATTTTCAATTATTTCACTTTCTTTGATTTTACATTTTATGGAAATAAATTTATTTTTTTTATATAAATTTATATTTTTGGAAAACTGAATGCTTGCTGGGTTTTACCTTGTCTTGCTTTGTAGTTTAAGCCCGGAGGACGTAACAATTATTAGAGCAAGTGGTACGTAATTTCATATCAGAGTAGATGCGACAATTGTAGCAGTTTATGTGCGTGTTCATATCGGAATAGGTACCTTATTTAGATCAAAGTTGGTCTGGCATGCAAACCTAAGTAGGTGCGATATTCAGGTTTCAGTAAGTACATTATGTTTGTGTACGTAGATTATACATTAACTCTTATTCCTTCCATTGTCATTATATTCGCACCTGGACATTTTCTACCAGGAAGCAAACTGATCTGTCTGTGTCTGCTATAATAATTTAATGAAATCAAAGTAGGTCTTTTTATTTTCATGACAGATTATTTTAATGTGTCAAATGAACCTCCTTTTCACGACAATAACGTCCTTATCCTACTTACAGTAACATACGTCTCATATAAATTAGGTTTCAATTTGTATTAAATTGACGTTTAAATCATTCCTGTTTGACATATATTTGCATTACTACAAAGACTTTTTCGAACTGTCTAATCCACAGCATTTACGATAGGGGTTAGAATTAATATAACTGTCCTTGGCTAAACATGTATGGTGTACTTGTGAACCATCATTCACCTTGAAATTTCTATATTTTTTAAACATCAAATTTTATAATGGAATTTTGGAAAACAATGATCAATGGATGTATACGTGATATATATCATCTTTTTGGGGTCCCTGTTGTAACAAATCTTAACTGTCTGTCAACAAGAATCGTATTTTTTCAAGGGCAAAGAGTATGAAAGAATAAACACAGAATTAAAAAGTAACTTCGAATGCAACACACTACTTCAAACTGCTTCCCACACAGCCTTCTCGCTTCTCTCGAAATGCCGCAAGTTGGTTTCAGTTAATTTCATACAAAAACGGTTACTCTTGCTTTTACGTTAGTTTCAAACAAAAAACGTAGCGGAATCTGTAGAAATTATAAATTTTGAGTCAACAATACCACCACTTTTATTTGGAACTTTCATTTGCCAAAACCATGGTTAAAATAAATTGAAATGACAACTGAAAACGAGTATCACCCGGGATCACAAGGTCTCTGCAGCAGTGGCGTTTTTTATCGATATAGCTGGAGAGGTACCAAATAGCACTCGGAACATACTGGGCCTTTCTCGTCGTATCCCAGTAAAAGACATCAGTTGTAAATAGTTATCACATCATGATATCATATTAACGTTATCGATTCTATATAAAGAAAGGGACGATGGTGTTTCACCTTCGGTATCAACTTAATCAGTTGCTGCTGCCTGATTTCTTCAATTTGCTTTCATTCATACGTTATAGGAAAAACATTAAAACTACAAACATTTAGTTTTTTAATCAATTGCTCAACTGTTGCCGAATGTTGTTTCCAGTGCCTATCTTTCAATATGAGGATATATTCTTCCCACGTCTATCCCGATATTCGTCCCTCAAAAATGTACCAGTGTCTT
>JAECUM010057951.1:0-18802 GCA_016617855.1 Megalonaias nervosa | reverse complement strand
TATATATATATATATATATATATATATATATATATATATATATATATATATATGTATGTATGTATGTATGTATGCATGTATGCATGTATGCCATTTATTTGTTTACTTGCTTATTTGCTATTTATTTAGATCCATACTTCAATTCATCTATGCATCAATCCTTCATTTTGTTTCATTTTTTTCTGAAATTCCAATGCCATTGTTATCATATGCATGGTTTTCGTTATTTCGTCTTCCTGGATCCTGAACCATATAATTACACCCAAGCACACGTATGAGGAAACACTCTGGAAAGGCACGCCTGAAGCTTTCGTATCCTTCAGGTAAAGAACCTGGATTACACGAGGAAATTGGGGCTTTTATAACCTGTGCTTATTACATGCATAAGTATCGAACCTCAGTCAACAAAAAATCAACAGAACATAGAGCGAAATATGAGTACGGATGCCGCACCTCCCTGGAAACATTCACGCTGTTAAACGCAGTATAACAAGCTTTTTCTTTTATTTCGGCACGTCATCATTTTCGTTTTTTGAGGTGACAATGCCGATGACTGAGTGGTTTAAATGGTTTATATTAGATATCTCTGAATCGAGCGGTCGATGGTTCGAACATGACCTTGATATATATGACATACTGACAAACTGTGTCGGCCGCAGGTGAAAAGGGACGGTGAGATCATTCTGTATCGTATATACACGCGTATAAGTCATACTCAGACATAACGGTGTTTTATAATGCAGTAGATATTGGTTTTTACTGCTCCTTATTGATCATATTTATGGACAAGAACAGTACGAATTGCATATAAATGGTATACGAACCATAGATATGATTCATTATTTGTAGTTCTTTGCTGTCTTTAATTGTCGATAGCTGAAATGGCCCAATTCTTTTCACGTCCGTATGCATCTTCCAAAAAGGTGATGTGATTTACTTTTACGGTTGTTCTGCGCCTCTTATATTGGCTCAAAACAACGTTTATCGACACTTCAGGGTATAGTGTTTCTATTGATTTGTAAAGGGCACAAAAGTATCCCCCATTAAGAGTAGTTTACTGTTTAATTTGGATTGCTTTGTACAATTTTCCATTAATAGTGCAGCAAAATCCAACAAACGTTGTCAAGTCGACACTAAACTGTCAAAATAATATCAGAGATTACTTAGTAAGGGTTTATAAGAACGTGGTCTTTATGTTAGGTAATGTTTATTTTCCCTGTATCAGGTATAAGAGAACTGTTATCACAAACGGACCGTCAATGCAAATGGTGGCAAACAGTATAATATTACTGCTAACCCATATAGACAAACGTTAATTGTGCGTGAATGAATTGTCTAAAATAATACTAATGAAATGGATGCAAATATTTTATATCATCTTCATTGATTTTATTTAAGTGTGTATTTTATGAAGCATATATAAATGGTTCGTTAAAATGATTCAGCATCAAGGTTTTAGCTAATTAAACAGGTAATAAAATTACACTCCATACAGATTTTCAAAACGTTGACAAAGCATATATATATGCTATATATATATATATATATATATATATATATATATATACAAAGTATATATATATATATATATATATATATATATATATATATATATATATATATATATATATCATGATTGCTTAAAATAAATCTTGACTATCTTAGTTTATATTACTTGTTTATATGTATAATATATTCTGCTTAAGGGCGATACAATCTGAGGCCGTGGAATTAAATTTCATGATTGTCGATGTACAGAAATGTTCCTGTGAGCGACATAATTTTGATCTAACAAGCATACAAGAATGTTTCTTTACGAAGTAATCTGGTACAAACAATAGCATCGACAAAAATTATAATAGTTTGCGAGCACGATTAATTGAATCTATGTTGGAGTTTGAACCGAGACAAGGAAATCCCAGTCAAGGGGTTACATTATTTTTCTCCCCACGAGGCATAATCTCGTGGGGAGACAAATAATATAACCACGCTACTTGGATTTCCTTGTCTTGGTGCAAACACCGACATAGATTATTTTTCTCACCCAGTATTTTCCAGCTAAATTAAAATAACCCTACACCCTTGCAATTTAGTTGGCAGATTCAAAACACGGTATTCATCAGGTACTATTATAGCTTGTACATCTATATAAAGGTCATCTAGTGTTGTACTCTTTTATGAAAATCTGAATAATTATCTAAATATCTATCTTTCTTCAGTTATAATTTGGCAATACGTTCTATGGTAAGCAACTGTACGAAGTGTGTAGTGACATCAGGAAATTTCTAATTCATAACTTTCTTGGAAATTTGTATTTTCTGTCCTGGAAATATGGCAAGTGTTGCTATCACTAGAGAACTGATACGCTACATGCAAATCTTTTTGTGGAATTGCACATGGACTGATGAATGAGCCACTCACTCTCGTTCCTCAATACAGGAGTTTACGTATGCAATCGCATTATTATATTTGATTGAACTGGGGCTGAGTATGGGTGTTCGACAAAGTTAGAAGAAACCAGTTGGACAAAACACATTTCTGCAATCAATATTAAGGCCCTTTTTGAGATTGCAGTTCTTTGGTTGACATTACAGTGATGATCTTTAGTAGTCAATACATATCTAATAAACATAAAGTACAAAAGACGATTCACAGTTTAAACGCAATATTTAGTCATACAAATAGGACATTATTTACAGATTTTTCTCTGTCTGCCACGCCCTCTCTCTCTCTCTCTCTCTCTCTCTCTCTCTCTCTCTCTCTCTCTCTCTCTCGTGGCAACTCGGATAAAACAACGAAACGATATAAACAAGTCAATAAAATAAAATTTAAACTAAATTTAGTTTAGATAATTTTACTACGTACATGATGTAGAAATTATATATAACATTTATATGTAATTGTGTCCGAAACAAATAGTTTGGTTTTCACTTGAACGTTATATGAAATCGTTGTTTATACTTGATTCCAAATAATTCAAGGACAAGATATTTTAAATTCTTCTGAGCATTCACATACCTGTGGTAAAGTGTACTATACCAAGAGAAGTCCTGAACATTGACATACCTGTGGTAAAGTGTACTATGCCAAGAGAAGCCCTGAACATTGATATACCTGTGGTAAAGTGTACTATATCAAGAGAAGTCCTGAGCATTCACATACTTGTGGTAAAGTGTACTATACCAAGAGAAGTCCTGAACATTGACATACCTGTGGTAAAGTGTACTATGCCAAGAGAAGCCCTGAACATTGATATACCTGTGGTAAAGTGTACTATACCAAGAGAAGTCCTGAACATTGACATACCTGTCGTAATGTGTACTATACCAAAGGAAATTCCGCCCGCTTAGCAATTTGTTTCAAATTGTTCCAGTCTGTCTGCACTTATCGAATAATCGAGAGATTTGTACTGAAACCCTTTAGCACACAAATTTATATGTTAAGGAACTTTATGAATTTTTATAAACGTTGAGCAAAAAACAAAAATTTAAAATCTCTGTATTCTGTTTGTCTGGAGATATCGAAAACCTTTATAATTACATAGAGCACGATCATGCTTTAGTTACTTCTAGAAAAAAACAAAACAAAAAACATGCGGATAATCAGGAATCAATTCAACCCAGTGAGGAAGAATCAAAATTACTGAATATGTTTAAGGATAATTTTTATCAGCAAACTAAAGGTACAGCTATGGAAAAGAAGTTTGTTTCAGCTTATGGAAACACTTATGTAGCTAACTAGGAAAAATACAAATTTGCTGAGGCCCAGAAGCTATTATTATTCTTTGCGAGATGTATTGATGACATTTTCTTCATTTAGATCCACTCCGAGAAAGAAATAAAATAATTATTTAATTGTTTTGACAGTCAACACTTAAGAATTACAAGAATTACATTAAAAAGGCTAAACTTGTTAAGGAAAGTCAAGGCTTCTTAGAACAAGCATTCTTAAAGGGAAACAAATAGGGTAAGGGAGATAATTTAATAGTTACTTTAATTGCCCCACTACCTTATCCCCACCAAAGGAAAAAAATAGTAAAGAAAGAAAACAACCTTCCAACATATTTCCAACCTTCCAACAGAGGTTCCAACATATTTCCAACAAAGAAAACGACCTTCACAACGCATATTCGGTGTTTTTCGCAGGTCTAAGGGAAAAGAGATTAAAAAATCAGGTGATTTTAAAAAAAAATAAAATCTGGAGCTAAATGGAATCACAATCATACAAAGCAAAGCGCAAAAATAATTCAGCTCACTGCCCATTTCCAATAAATGTTCAGCATGTGCGTCGAGAAAGTGTTAATGATTTGTAACATTATTCGGACCCTTTTGAAATATATACCTTGGTTAAGCTTGTAAACGCAATAATAATGTAGGGTGCATTTTGAAGACCAGTCTTCCATGTTTCGAACAACCTTCGTGTTTTAAGACAGCAAATAATTATTTTTTCTTCGTGTGTTCCTCTAATGTCGGCGTAGTAGAAATGTTCTAAAGCTGTATACATTTTAAATTACGCGGCATATTTCATGTGATATTTACAACTAGATCTATGTTGTGAATTGACTGAACTGCTGAGAAGAGTACATCTGTAAAATTTGAAAAGTTTACGCTTTAGAATGGACTGTCATCTTTTGGGGGACATACGACTGCAGACACAAATGAAACATTAGTCTTGACATTTTAGTACTAACTGTTTTAAATTCCACTGACGATACAGCATGCACTGTAGACCTGTGTTCGTTTATGTTGTTTCTCTTGTCAGACCTTTATCTTATCTTTTCTTTGTAACAAATCTATGTGCGTGAACATTGATATAAATATATTTTATCGCATCTATCTATAATTCTATCTATCTGAGATCATTTACATCAACAATTGAAACTGCAGAAAGTAGCATAATACGTGCATTATATTAACGTCTTCCCAGGCGGTTAATAATTTAATTCAACAATTGCAATTTTAGTATTATGAGATAATAGAACCATTATGCCGATAAAATCTCTGGCGTTTATTGCACGTAATAAAACATCTTAGGTGTGATGCAGTAATATTAATAGTTACTACGGAGCAATTATGGAAAAGGTAGCATGGGGCTTACGTTAATTTAGGGGTTAATGGAGCAAATATTTCATTTTACATCTTTTTTTGCAAATGGGGTTACGAAAGATGAAATATAGGCGGCCATATCCAGACTTGAACCTGTCATATTTCAACCTAGCATCAAACTGATCTGAATGGATACTCTACTATCAATCTGTCCTAATCGTTGTCGATGATGGGGTTGTGTAGTAACAATGAGGCAAGAGGAGATTCCACCCCTGTATGACAAGTACACTTTTTTGCCATCATAGAGCAGCACAGGCTTTTCGAACTATATTGCGACCTTCATATTTGATATTCGAGACGTGGTTTATTGGAGCGAAACAACGTTTACAGGGTAGAGTCTGATAGTAGAAATCTGCATGACCCGACGGAGTTAGAGCTTCCAGGTAAAAATACAATAACATCCAAGAGAATCTAAGGCTGTGACCCCAGCAAAAAGCGCGATATACAATGTCAATATTGTAATTCTGAGAAGAACAAAATGCATCTCAATCTACTTTGAAAAGTCCAATCTGGTGCATGTTCTGTTTATTGTTAAGAAACTGCCAATTGGAGACGACCAAGGACACTTTGTCACCTTTCGTCAACTGCACTATTTTCTGTATGATGCTGTTATGTTCGATGGATCGGCTGGCGAATTTGCAATGAAATGTGACTGTTCCAATCCTGCTACGAATAGTCTCTGAATATGACATTTTGTACAAGCTTACCGACAGTGGAAAGTCCTCAAGTGGTTGCATGCTCTCAAAGCGTTTGGTATTATTAATATTAATGTAGGCGTATTGAACCATTGCGTAGATGTAGTACACCCCGGAAAGTGGTATCCTTATTTCTGCATCACTGTCGGTGTTGTCCCAAAACTTTCCCACATTTATGTTGTCCTTGAAATTCCATCTGATCATCTGGCCTGGAATACTACCTGCTAAATAAAGTATATTAGCATAAACTAATATGCAGATTTATGTATTAACGAAAAACATCATTTTGGGCATAATTTGATTGATGGATAATGTTAAAACGAAAACAATTAGTTAAATGTTTCGAATAAAACATACCTATTTGGAAGAGAGAGAGAGAGAGAGAGAGAGAGAGAGAGAGAGAGAGAGAGAGAGAGAGATGTCTAGATGCACAACGAGAAAAATACGGATAAAATTAACTATGTGGGCAAAGAGCTCATTATAAACAGCATAGAGAAATAAAGTTTTGTCTGTCTCTCTGTTTACCCGCAATAGTGTCTATATGTGTCTGGCTGTCCTGGTCAGCATACGAAAACCAAATGGATTATTACATACATACATACATACATACATACATACATACATGCATACACACACATACATACATACATACATACATACATGCATGCATGCATGCATGCATGCATGCACACACACACACACACACACACACACACACACACACACATACATACATACATACATATCCAAGCGCATGCATACCATACATGCATACATTCTTTCATATGTACATACATTCATCCTAGATATTCTTAGCTTACCAGAAAGCTCATAATTGAATGGCATACTTTGGAGATGAATTGCAGCCTTCGCTGTTGAGTTTCTGAGTATGTTTATTATAGTCTCTCCTAAATTTGTTTTATCTGGAAAAGAGAAGCAGACGAATTTTTTCTTCTTCCATCATAGATGTTTAAAAAATAAGATATTCCAATTTTTATTATTTCTTTTTTCCTATGAATTTAGTAGAAAATTACATTCAAACGTTGTATCCATGCAGACTTGTATGCATTATTCATTTTAATAACTCAACAGAAAAACATACAATAACTCTCTCTCTCTCTCTCTCTCTCTCTCTCTCTCTCTCTCTCTCTCTCTCTCTCTGTAAAATTTGTACGTGAAATTTGTCAGAAATGAGATTTGGTGTGCGTAGCTGCTCGTGCATGTATTCTCATATGAAGGTATATAAGATTGCACGTGTTAACATACATTGACTGGGTTCCAGTGGGCTCGACTTAGTCTGCGCCATCTGCAAAATTATTAATTGTAAACGTAAGAGAGTTGATAAAAACCAAAGGGATCATCCTAACAAGCACACATTTATAATTTACATCACGATAGAATATAAACACTAAACAGCTTAGAAGACAACTATATATATATAATTAAAATTTCTCTATGAGACTGTGCAAAAGAATGTTGTACTAAGCTATTGGCAGTTGTACTGCTATACACATGTACTTATTAATTCTTGCTTTATTTAGTATTTTACCAATCAAGCATAACCAACCTGTTTAATAATTATTTCAATATTGCCACTACATATCTGGGAGAATTGTTTCACAACACAGTTATATGAAGAAAGAAACCTTTTGTTGAAACTCAACTCTCAACATTACCGTTGTTTACCAAAAACATGCAAGAAAAAGTAAGACGAAGTATTTTCAAGATATAAAACAAATGGGGAAATAGTTGGAATGAAATATAAATTATGATTTGGTTTGTTTATTTGCATGCAAATTGCACCCCAAGTTGTGCATACCAATTTTTTGTTTACGCGAAGTAGTCTGATTTAAGACACAGAGGCTGCATACAAACCCCTTAAAACGGACATTGCATACAAACCCCTTAGAATGGACACTGCATACAAACCGCTTAAAACGGACATTGCATATAAAGAAACCTTAAACCCTTGCATTCACTCCCCTTAAAACTGATCGAACATTCCAATAAGTAGTGAATTAAAATGTACAAAATTCGACACTCCTACCCCGATCCCAGTTTATTTACTGTTTTCCTAAGTTTACAGTTTACAACAAATTTATAATGCAAGTGCATTATATAATTTAGCTATGTTGGACTTAATCCTGAGAGAGAGAGAGAGAGAGAGAGAGAGAGAGAGAGAGAGAGAGAGAGAGAGAGAGAGAGACTCACCAGGTGAAAAATGAAAGGATGATCCAAACAGCAACGACCGTCTTCCTCATTTTCGTTCATGTACTCTTGGAGAGCATTGTAATTTATAGTGACTCCTTTTAGCCCCTTCACTTGATCCATAACGTCGTTGCATAGTGGACATTCTTGGTCGGTAGGATCATTACGAAGCTTTAAAATCATGTAACCTATTGCTACCAGGGATATTATGTTAAATACCATCAGAATTACAGAACAAGTCGTTATTGCTTTCTTCGTACAGCATGACTTGGGAACTGGCACTACGCCTTTTTCATTAATCGATTTATTGTTTGTAGTGTTGGACACTGCAGATCTTGCTGTTAGTGTTGTTGCTTGCGTCTCGCGCAGTAAATCACTTGATTCTTGTGACGTAGCAAAAGAACCGCATGACTCATTATAGCTTTTATCTTGAAGCAATGGAGCAGAGGAGTGTGGATCAAAGCTTCGATCAGTCTCATGGTAGATGCATGAATGACTTCTGCAACGAATCGCTTTTATATCGGAATGAGAGTGGTCATGACATGCACCTGGAAGACATTGCGGATAATTATGCTGGCCCAGGGTAGTACCTGAACAAGGAGGTCCAGGCAGTTGCTGATGTTGGAGGACGGATATGTGGTCAGTTCTAAAATCTGTATCATGTGACGTGCTCCAATTGGGAATTGTACTCACTGCATTAACCTGTGATGCACAAGAGTTGCAGCGGAAAGACATGGCTCTATTTCCATCTGGTTCACTGTAAACAGTTTTAGTCCTCTTGAGTGTTTTATTGTCGTTCCTGGTGGAATTGCCACGAGTACTTCCTATTGAAAGTCTCGAAGAGTGATTGTTTTCGTGAGAATCTGAGGGTCCATTGCTTTGACCAGTAGAAGTTGTTTCTGTGCTGTCAAAAGTTAGATCTGAATCAGTGTCTAAGTCACTGTCGATTTCAATATCCGTTACACAAAGTTGTTCATCAGTAAGGTTTGTATTAGAACCCAACGAGAAACTAACAGTTTTTCTTCTAGATTTGATTCCCTGTTTGTCGTCTGAAACATTGCTGGCTTCCTCAGTAGAACTACAAGAATAATGATTACATCTGCATGACACGCCAGAGTCATTGCTTGGCAACCGATTATACTTGACACCAAATACCTCATCCCGCCGACGGTCAGCATTTAAACTAGAATTAACGCCTATCAACTGGATATTCGCGACACTAAAGTCCGCGTTAGGCAAAGGGTTAGTACTAGCATCACACTGGCGTTTAGCCACCCTGCTGCTTATCGTACAAGGGACACTCCTAGGAATCTGCTTATTCTTCAGAATTGAGCACAAGTGGTTGCCTCTGTTATCAAATTCGTTGTATAATAACAGCTGATTACTCCCTTGCGCCATACCTTGTGAAAAGAAAAACTGTCAATTAAATTTAATTTGATCGCTTTCAACTATTAATAAAAGACAAATTACTACAAGAAATGAAGTTGCGTTGATATAACAGCCTCAATACTCCTAATCCAATTAAAGTCGAGATGTACGGTAACCTTACGATGTCTATTGAACTATGAAATGACATCAAATTATAGCTTTCGTAATACTTGAACGATTTTCTCAAAAGCCCCAAGTCTGCCTAGTCCAATTATTTTTTTCCGATTTTCAAAGTATCATTGAGTCTAACTGATATAGTAATTTTAATTTGATTATAACATTTTTTTATTATAACATTTTTTTTTTTAAATTCACGTACAATATGCTAATTCTATCGATTTAATCATTTCAAAATTACTGTCAAGTTTTAGCTTTCTAGAGATCGGTCAAGAACTGTTATCGTGTTTGTATATGAGATTAAGATCCACAAACAGATGGTTGGTCTAGACCTATTCCTGCGTTCCTCACCGTACGAGAGAGTGATACCCAAAATATATATGATCTAGTGTTATATTAATTTATGAAATAATACCCCCTATCTTTCTGGCGGAGTGATGTTTTATTTGAGTTTCTGTTTCTCGTATATACAAAATATTAAAATAAAACTATCCCTATATGTATGTGCGATCTGGCTGGAGGGGTGTTGTTTTATTTGAGTTTTTTAGTTTCTCGTATATAGGAGATAAAAAAAAGCAGAACACGAATGGTCCAGGGACGTCTATATGTATGTGTATATATGTATGTAAGGATGGATGGACTGACGGACGGATAGATCGATGGATGGATAGATCTATCTCGTATTTACATAATGGCTATTAAAGAATATTATTCTGAGTTTTCCGACTAATCATCCCTCTTGACATTCAATTTTTCTTCTTGAAAAACAGTTAACAATACATGCGCCATTTTCATAATTATATATCTATTCTTGAATTAATCGATATATGTCTTTATTCCAATATCTAGTGCACTTGACTGACCCCCTTCAATAACATAAGTCCGAAGTAAGCGGCAGCATACTAGATATTAAGCCCAACCAATGCAAGGTAAACGGTAGCAGACTAGATATTAAGTCCTGCCTATGCAAGGTAAAAAGCAGCATACTTGCTATTAAGCCCTGGGTATGCAAAATGTTGCACTACTTTCTGGTAACATTATGTAGAAAATGATATTTAGACTAAAAATTTCATTAATCTTGCACAGTCAGTGGAGATTGGAAAAACGATTTTATAAAAAAAAAATTCAGCCAAATGATAACATAGTAAATAATGAATGTCTGGAGTACAAATTATATTCAGTTTCTACCAAAGATACGTGCAAACACAAGCCAAAATAGAAACAAAAACGAAGCATGTATTTCAAAATTAGGATCAACATTTTAATACGTGATGAAAGAAAAATAAGCAATTAATGCACAGTAACACTGATTTAATTTGTACACTTATATTAAAGTGGATGAATGAAAATATAACGAAGGGCTGCGTTACACTAGTACTAATATAATTTCAGATCAACGAGGAATAGAAATAGTAAAACCACTTTAACTCTTTGGTTCCATGTACAGTCTCTCTCTCTCTCTCTCTCTCTCTCTCTCTCTCTCTCTCTCTCTCTCTCTCTATATATATATATATATATATATATATATATATGTGTGTGTGTGTGTGTGTGTGTGTGTGTGTGTGTGTGTGTGTGTTGCATTGTCCATAATAATAGAAAATTAAATAACAGATCTTTTTTAATTACATTCATTGATGAAGGAGTAATAACTCCTTTTCTCTATCTGTTTTAAATTCTATCTATTTTCACAAACACAAATCATGTATTAGTACATGGTGAGTACTAAAATTACAGCATTTATCACCAACTAATTTATTATTTACAATAAAACTGCACCTTTTCATCTCAAGATAAAAATTACTTACATCTGATATGATAATTATTATTAAACTCTATCGTCTGTGGTAAGTATCTCTGAACATTTTGCCACTGAATAGAGCCATTTTAATATGTATGTAGTAAATACAAGTTCTTTGCGGACAAGTTTTTTCGTACTTGGTTTACCTGTGTCAAGGTGAAGTTGTTTTTGTTTTGGCCCAGTCTTCCTTGAGGTAGAAATATATATGACAGGGGTTTAGCTAGACAAATTGGCAAGCTGCCTGAAGAAAACCTTTAACTAGATCTTATTTTCTAATATCGACTCTCCTCTCTCTCTCTCTCTCTCTCTGTCTCTTCTCTATATATATATATATATATATATATATGTGTGTGTGTGTGTGTGTGTGTGTGTGTGTGTGTGTGTGTGTGTGTGTGTGTGTGTGTGTGTGTGTGAACAAAATAAGAATATTAACTTTTAACAGCATAAAATTACTTTTCAAGCTTCGAAATCAGATTTGATTTATGTTTTGTCCAGTAGTATGCAATAGCTTTTTTAAATAGTAAATTGTTGTCTCACTTGAATTTCAGTGGTTTATCTAAGTAGCAAATTATTTCAACCATAGCATCTAATTTCAAACAGAATCCCATGTTCTCCCCTTTACTGTTTCGATTATCAGAGCTATTTCAACTTCTTGATAGAACTACACTTCCTTACCAAAACAGGTTTGAATGTTACTGCTAAAATATTGTTTTTTTTAAATAACCAAACGTATTGTGATATTTAAATGTGTGCCTCATTCAGTTTTAAATATTTACTTTCATTTAGTAAAATGGAGTAAGTATGACGATGGAAGATGAGATATTTCTTCCTTTTATTACTCATTGACATAGCAAGTAATATTTTCTATCGATATCAGGCGGCAATCAATTTATTATTATTATTATTATTACAAATACTACTACCACCCTTACCACCACTACTGCTATTACTTCTGTTGCATATCTACTACTATTAGCAAACAACAGCTACTATTACTATTAGATAATAACGGCTGCTACTGCTTTTAGTAACAAAACAGCTTCTACTGCTATTTATATTACTCTTACTGCTTCTGTTTCAGCTGACGAATTGAAAGTAATACTGCCATTACCACCACCATCACCAATCACTGGCTCTACTCCGATTAAACCCCAATATGGACACCACTTTATTTACTACATCTAATACTATTAATGCAACCACTTCTACCATTACTTCAGCAAATATTACTATTATTAGCTCTACTTCTTTTTTTCTGTTAATATTGCAAGCACAAACAAAACTATTATTAGCAATACTACTACTACTACTACTACTACTACTACTACTACTACTAGTACCACGATTATTATTATTATTATTATTATTATTATTATTATTATTATTATTATTGCCACTACTACTACTGCTACTACTACTACTACTTCCACTACTACTACTACTGTCACGAATCATTTGTCCACGAATCAGACAAGAGCGTATTGAGGTTATTAACTTCGTTCAACAACCGACTAAGCAAACTCATACGAGGGAAATATGGTTCATTAAAAATGCATAATTAGTGCCTCAAAACGTATATTGAATAATATACAGACATTTACTGTCACTTATAACCGTCGTATGTAACGCTCGATTATCGTGACTCAACCTAGGAAGAATCAAATGTTTTCTGGCAAGCTATTTGAAATAGTGATAAGGATAAAAGATACAATTTTTATTCGACTCAGGTCGCCTTTGATGCATCAATAATAGATACAAGCGCGTGCAATAGGATAAAATAAAATTATATTAATAATAACCTCTTATAAAATGTGATGTCAATACAAACCTGCTAGGTACGCAACATATTTCAAGTAACAGTAAGACAATACAGTAAGACGTATAAATAGTACATTATCATACCTCCAAACTAATACCAATTCATATTATATAGTTTCATTTAATACATAATTTAAGACCAATGAACTGATAGCTAGAGCTATGCCATGCAATTTTACCGAAAAAGTCTAACATAGATTCATTGATTTATGACTTCATTTTTCTGAGATTATATATATATATATATATATATATATATATATATATATATATATATATATATATATATATATATATATGTGATAACTTCCTAAACATTGAAATCGTGCGTGAAATATTCATACCAATCGTTTTCATCAGCTTGCATAGTTGTATGTACTTTAGTTTTGCACTGAACAAGGCTTTTAAAACCTCTAAATATTTTAATATAAATTTTTAATTTAGAATGGAATAATTTCTTATAAATTGTGCATTCATTTTTTTTTTCATACTGAGAGTACCTTTTCTTCAGTTTTGTATTGAAAATACATTTTTGTTTAGCCAAATGATGTTTTCTCCTGGCCTTTTTACATTGAAATCTAAATTATGGTTTACCTTTTCCCTTTAACCACGGAACTGATTTTTCACGGATGTTTTCTTGAGGAACACATACCTGTAGATTGGAACTCTGTGACCAACAAGGTTCTTTATAATCCTACTGGTTATTTTCGTATCTGGTTTAGGTGCAGATGACAAGGCAGCATGCGGTCAAGTGGTCGGACAGGTACCCATTGGTCCATCCATCCAGTTTGTACTATACTGTTTCAAAGCTGTTATCTTCAAAATTCCACTATCCAATTTTTCAAGATATTTTTTTGCTCTGGTAGGCCTTTGTTGATCACCACGATGTCTTATAAGTGGACTAAAGACGACTCTAAATAAATATATCTGCTAATTAGGTGATTGGTACTATTATTCTTGTAGATATTTTGATTGCAAATATTTACCTTTAATTCTAAAAAAATATTTGGTACGATTCATTACTTCCATCATAACTACTAATATGTCCTACATAAACACGATCTACTTCTGATAATCTTATTATCTTTGATAAAATGACCCTGTAGTTTTCATCCTAGCGTCATGCTTTAAACACGATATTTTAACATTTTAAGTTTGGGACACAAAACCCGTTACCGGATATCTCTTTCGGAATAATAATAATAATAATAATAATAAGTAGTAGTAGTAGTAGAAGTAGTAGTAGTAGTAGTAGTAGTAGTAGTTAAAGTAGTAGTAGTGGTGGTGGTAGTGGTAGCGGTAGTAGTAGTAGTAGTGGTTGCAGTGGTAGTAGTTGTTGTAGTAATGATAATATCCCTTGTGAATAGATGATGCTACAATTCCTCCGTCAGCATCAAATAAGTGTTCAATATCTTTGCAATAACCTACGATACTGACATCAGCTATGAGTTGAATTGAAAACCTTTTCCATTTAAAGAATCAGATAACATGTAAGAGTCGCACACAATTATTCCAATGGATAACATGTATGAATCGCACACAGTTATTCCAGTGGATGAGCTTCCTACTAGTTTCTTAGAAAATTAAGACCGAATATTTTTGTTGCACATATGACATGATATGAATACCCTTTATCATAAAATTCTGTATATCACGTGACGAACAAGGCTGGCTTTATTTAATAAGACCGTTTACAATCCGACTTTGAAGCACATTCGTATGGTTCGGACATGACTTCTTCCCTTTTAATGACGTCATGTTGTCGTATGGACCTATTATACTAATGTAACATGAAACAGATATGATATGGTTTATTAACCTAAAAAACATATTCTTCGTGTGATAAAATATGTTTTGATTCAATCAGCAGCTGCAAATATTTACTTGAAATGGGAGAAGGGGTCTTAGAATATTTAATTTGTTTGCAGACGAAATTATTAGTATTGCCTCTCCTCATGTCAAAGATTAATTGGCATTGATTGAAGATTTGTATTGACTAAAACATTCATTTCGATATGCATTGGACTCGTTTCCTTAATAAAATAAACAGCAACAAATCATGTGCAGTCCTTTTTAATATTTGTTTTTAAAATCAATTAGACCATATACCAGGAAGTGTACTTTCCCTTTGTATACATTACCTTTTAAACATTTCGTTCTCTCTTATGTAGTTGCCATCTGTTCCCTAGATTTGAATTTTGTGCGTAATCACTGCAATAAAACATGTTCGATGTCTTCTAGTGTATATTAAACGTATTCCAATACATACTACTTACCTTTATTTTGTCCAAATGTCTGCCCGCGTTTGTAGATAATACACAGCACGCCTCGTGTTTACAGGTAGCAGTGTTGAACTGAATCTGTATGATATAAACAAACGTATATATCCTATGATCTTGGTCTAGATTACAGCTAGAAAGGTAGATCTATTGGTTTCAGGGTAGACTATAATATCAGTATACACAGAAGACGAGTATCGATTATTCACGCTTTGAAATGATATGAAGAGTAGTGCGTTTGTGGGGTCGTTTTTCAAAGCAAGGAGAAAACCGTTGGATTCGCTGTCTCAGTTTGTGCAGATTTAGAATGTATGGATAAAATCAATCACCCCGTAAAATCCAATTATTCGAAATTTTAAGGAATGTCTGTAAAAAGAGAGACTCTTCATAAGTAAGAAACCATCAATAGGATTACAGTGCACGGCAATTTATATTTTAAGTATGTGTTTTATTCATAAATTTTTTTAAATACTTGTTACTGTTATGATATTCAATATATGTATTTCAGGCCTGCACCCCTATCAGACTGATACATGCATGAAAGGATTATATTTACTATAACAGACAAGTCCTATTCTAAACATCCTCCAACTAAAAAAATACATTCAAATATGATCTTTTTGTATATTCAAATTCAAAACAAAGAGCTTCCTCCACCCCCAAAAACGATTTAATGGCTATTTGTAATTAAATCAATTCGTAGCATGTCCTAATTTCGTTCTTCCTGCCTCCTTTAGAACTCATTCGATACGCATCAGTTCTAACATGTTGCAATAAATAAAAATCCTAACTCTTATAATATTTCCTTCCGTTGTTTTCAGATTTTATGGTTAGCTACTTTGGTTACCAATGGTTACTGAAGTTGATTAGCAGTTTACAGGCAAGTAATTATTCTCTGAACTGCAGAACCAGCCTATATGTGGCGGTGTATTATATACAATATTTCAAAAGAATGGAGATTGTTCTTTGTCTGTAAAAGAAGTACCGGCGAAAATATAATAAATATGACATTAAAGGTAAGGTTATCTTTCCATAACAATAATACTTATGAGTAAATGGATTGTCTGTATGTATCTTCGTATCTAATTGCAACAAAATATATCCAGTCGAAGAGCCCAACCCGTTTTCTCACTAGCTGTATCAATCTGTTTGGGTAAATTTATTCGTAATTGTTTGAATGATTTCTGTTGTGTACGACTTAGGACTTTTACTTACTCATAATTTCTAGTCAGTAAGGTTGTTAAAAAACAGGTGTCCCGGAAAAGCTTAATGATGTTCTCAGCAGTGACAATGATAATAGTTATCCAGTCGTCTGTTTATAGTACAGTTTGCAGGAGGATTCAAGGTAAAATTTTGTTGGCAACGTATAATTTTTTTGTGAAAGTAAAATTTGATTTTAGGTCAATGGCAATTAATTTTTCTATAAGCCACTGAACCGATATATGTGCAATGATCTATTAAAAGAGAAGGTCGCTGATTGGCTGAGAATAATTACTGGAAAATATTAACGCATATTTTCATTTAGGTAAAACATTATTGGCTGGTTCTGATATGATTTCATACTGGTATATGAAGAAAAAGTTGACACTGCAAACGGATGTACTGATTGGACGTGATCATATAAAAGCTTTCGTAGGTTCTACAACGACTAAGATAAACTTAAAATGGTGTTTCATTTCCACTAAGTAGTTGCTATCGGAGGCTCTGTGAACGAACATTATTTTCGAAGGTGAATAATGCAGTTTAAAGAAAAAGTTTTTGTCCGTACGATCAGAAAATAAACCTGATGTGTAATGTTGTATACTCAGCGGTAAAACCAATTCTATTCAACTTAGACTTCTACCTAGCGATGCTGCATACGTTACAAATAACTGAAAATCCCCCTAAACAGGGGTTGAGATAATATATATGGCAGATGGAACGGGTAGCTCCCGTGTCGCTGTCATCCACTTGCATTTTCTTTTATAACGTCTCCGATTCTGTAAACGTTTACCGGTAGTAAACTAAACTTAGCCGCTTACACATGCGGACGTTGTATCTTAAATCATGACTGTGAATATCATCTCTAGGATTTCTTTCTTTGTTCAGTTAGGAAATAAATCTACTCTCTGACGAGACGTGATTTCATATTACCAGTATGTTCATTCATTGATTCTCTCTCTCTCTCTCTCTCTCTCTCTCTCTCTCTCTCTCTCTCTCTCAGTATGAACCTGATGACCCGACCATACACACATACATATGTGACGTAATGAGGTGTGTAGAGTCAAAAGATACCCAACCACAAAAAGTCCAAAGCAAATATATTTCAATCAGTATTATTCCAATAAGTACAATAATATTCCACAATATCGTTCATATTGTCACGGACTGATTCTGCTTGACATTACTTCAGTAACAGCCATTGTCAACATACACCAGGCACTGTAGACAGTACAATTTTTGGGGCAAAACTGTCGAAAAATAGAAAATGTAGTTACCTGGGGATTTTAACAATCATGAAACTCACATCTATGCTTGAAAATGGCGAGCCAATCGTTATGGATACAAACTGATTGCAAACCCAAATTAAACGATTATCAAAATTTGGATGAAATGTCCCTTATCGAACTACACTGTGAGATTGTGTTTACCACATTATTCACTATTGAATGCACAAATAATAAACGAAATACGCAAAACTATGATAGATGAACTCACAATAATTTTGTTTGAAGATGTTATTCATTGCAGGCACTCGTATCTTATTCAGCTGAAGCGTTCAGCTTTCCCACAGTATCAATGGGAGCTAGAGTTGTCCTGATGGTAGAGAAAAGATATATATATACATATTACATATAGTTGCTATTACATATACATATATATGTTGTTATATATATATATATATATATGTTATATATATATATATATATATATATATATATGCTTCAGTTACGGTGTAAAACTAATAATTGTTTAGCAATATAAACTTTTTTGAACTTTTTTTTTACTAATGTTGTAATATTATTTGTTCATAATGTACATCGCAATTACAAAGAATGAATAACAGTGATGCAACACGACGTTTCTAAAAGCAAATATATGTGTATAATAACAGGAAATTTTACATTTCTTGGATAGATATTGTCGTTCGTTGCTTTGCCAGGCTCAATAATCCAGTGCTTACATATTACTCGTGAAATAGTTCCAGATATCTACGTTAAAACACGTAAATGAACTCCACGTATTGCCAGAATACAAGATATTTAAATTTCAGCTATTTTCCTAGTTGTATTTCTCTAAATCAATAATAATAGAATGGTGTACTGATCATTTAAAAATGTGGACGTTTGTATAATGTGACACCTAATTTGCTCT
>JAECUM010057948.1:0-15619 GCA_016617855.1 Megalonaias nervosa | reverse complement strand
GTACAAGATAAAATAGTAAATGTGTTATTTTGTAACAGGTATTTACATTGAAATGTGAAAGAAAAAAATATAGGGTCAACATTTTCCATGAATTTGCATGGCCAGCTCATGTTGAAAATGAATGATTTACAGAACTTGTGTTTAAGTGAATTTTTTTTTTAGTATTTTACTAGGCAATAAGTTATTACCCTGGACTTTCATTTCAAGTCTCAAAAGCTGTGACAATATGTTAAGTGCGAAACTTTTTTAATTTATTTTTTTTTTTGTCTGTCTGTTGTCTTTTTGTTTTATACATGCTAACTTAAACAGACTTCACAGGTACATGTAGATGCAAAGTTGAACTAGCTTAAAGATAATTATATTTAGTATCACCTAATAACACTTCATGCATACTCATGCATATATGCTTGCATGGTCATTAAGCTCCCAAAAAGAACTGCTAATCATTTGAAGCAGGTTTATTCCAAAGGTGCATTTTAGCAATGTCTTCCATTCAAATAACATGTAGGAAAGGTGCTGTTGTGCAGTTGGTAGAGATTTGGATTTGTAATACAAGGGTCATGGGTTCAATAACTGCCCAGGCGGCAGATCTTAGGTACCTTGATGTTTCCTTAGAAAAGAAACTTGACTTCCTGTTCCTTGGCATGTTTTAACCAGAAATGATTTTAAAGTGATGCAAAATATCAAAATGTATCAAACCCAATGTAACATTGATATTGGCTTAACATATTTACAGTCTGCTTGTTAAACATATATGTTTTTAATTCCTGCCTAAATGTTACAGGGTGCCAAAATGCCAATCTCATTGCATTTCCTGTGACAGTGACTCCAGGAGACTCCATCACACTGACTTGCAATTATATTGGAACAGGAAGGTCTCAGCAGTGTCTTGGTTTAATGGTTCCAATTCAGATGCCTTAATATTAATACCAGGATCCATCATTCCAGAATGTGACATGTTTCTCACAATTAATGCATCCTACGATCCAAATCGCATTTTATACAGCTAAAACTGATCAGCAACACTAACATTTCGATATAGCAAATTTGACCACAGTTTGTTTGGTTAAGGTTGCAATTTTCTGGTTACGGTTACCACTTTTTGGTTAGATTTACACTTTGTATAAACATCTTTCAAAGGTATAAAGTCACACAAGGTCATGCATTTTGTATTTTTGTTTCCTGTGTCCATGCATCTGTTAGCACAAACATCTTTTTACTACTCCTCCTAAACTACATACAGGATTGTAATGAATCTTTATACATGCATTTTAAAAATGGTCTAAATTAAAAATTGTTCCACTTGGAAAGTTTTATAATCGTGTATCGCCGTTGTTGTCGCTTAAATTTCTAAAGGGTGCAGTAATTATATTTCGAAAATCTAATAAATACTATATCGCAAAACAACTACATTGGAAAGCCAAATCTGTCATGCTAGCATTATGATTGTATTCAATAATTACACATCGTATCGTGTCCCGATAGTGGTAAAAATATTAAAGTCATGGCTATAGAAAGAGCTGGTCCTTATAAAATTTAAACTCTCATTGTAACGCTGCTTTAATATCATAATCAAATGGTTCTTTTAATTATAGGCATTTATACCATCGGTACAATATTTGAAAATATGCTGTCCCGCCTACATAAGCTGAGGTAATGGTATTGCTTTGTATATAACTATACCATATGTGCACGAACCATTACGCAGTAACCTTTCCTTGGATTTGTGCTATAGCATATATGTGATTGCACTGTTTATGGGTCTGTATTTGTGTGGAGTCTTGTATCCTCTCCCATGTCAACCCCTTGGTGTAAATTGTAGTAGATAGTGCGATTTGTATATATGGGGGGTTGTAAATTTCCTCATCAATAGTCGTTTGGTGTGTGAGTAACGGTGCTGTATAATAGGTTAGTAAAATGGTGCGTATAACGCTAAAACATACAAGCATGTGTCAGTGACTATTGTAAACCTCCTATCCTCCTCTATCCTTGATTTGTATAAGGTTGTGTTTTGTCTGACATTAACAATTATTCCTGGTTATTTTATTCTCTACCTTTACGTCCGATCCTTACATATCTGAGTAGATGTTTATGTGGATCAGTCGATGTGGCCGATGGTCACAAAGTGTGGGTGTTGGTAAGTAGATGTGAATATCGCCCAGTAGATATGGATGCCGATCGCTAGGAGTGGGTGTCGGTAAATGGGTCAGTAGGTGTTTGGATGATATTAAAAACGACTGTATTGTTCTGGGTGGGTTGGTATCGGTGATGGTCAGTAATGCTATGTGTCAGTAGATGTAGGTGATGGTTAATAAGACTGCTGTTCTGGTCAGAATGTGTGGGTGATGGTAAGTAAGACTGAATGGTCCACTATATGTGCTTGATGATCGGAAAGACTGTATGGGTCATCAAGTGAGGATGAGTGTCAATTAATCTGTGTGTTGGTCTTTTCAGAATGTATGGACGTCTGTCGATAACATTGTATGTGTGTCAGTAGGTGTGGATGGTCGTTAGTAGGTTTAGGAAAATAAAAAATATGTGGGTCAGTAGGTGTGGGTGATGGTTAGTAACACTATGTCTTGGTCAGTAGGTGCACTCGATGGTTAGTAAGTATGATGGTGGGTAGATGTCGGTGTTTGCAGTCAGTGATCCAACATGTTCAGTTCCACTTTCCATCCTTACCATCCAACCATTCTTAATTCTCATATACCCTCATACCTTCCCCAGATGTGCTAAATGACTTTATCTTAAATGGGTAGGATAACATATCATTATTGTAATGATGTTAGTAACAAGTTTGCTAATAATGTAGCAGTAAATAAGAAACCAATGCAAAGGGGTGGGGGAGATAATTGTTCAATAGTTATAGAAATACATTTCTGAGAAACAATTAGAAGAGCACCAATTTCTGATCTGTACAAAAGAGGAAGGATCGTTGTGTGTATTTACACTGATAGTTACGTGTCACATAATATAAATGTGAATGTTCTAGCGAAGGCCTCAGTGAAATAGTTTGACATCTGTATGCGTTGTTGAGGTATATACGGCTTCATTTATTTCGAGTATTTACAGCATCAGCAGGAGATTGTATGTTGGTTTCAACAAGGAAGTTACATGAAGTATATCATAGTGGTGTTATTGTAACAGATACTTAGATGAATAGGGGCTGCATAATGAGACCAGATTTGTTCGCCCTCAAGAAGATGAAAGGAAGGTAAGAACTGTCGGACCTTCAATGTATCTGTAGACAAATATCTAGTGTTACAATTAGGACAAAAGAAAAAGGAAAAAGGATTTTCCTTGTTAGATAATGATAAATCATTTGGTGGCCAGATAGACGGGATACTATGAGGGTTTCGCATATGAACATTTTCAGTCGTTGAACTTAGCACCAGAAAATCAATAGATTTAAAGTCATTAGCTGTGTATTACCGAACAATTTTCAAAAGACAATGAGAAACCATATGCTGCAAAAGCAAGTTTTAAACTTCACTTTATTCATCTTGTTTAAAGATAAATCCTGCGTCAGTTTAGGCTTCCGTAAATGTGCACTAAAAAGAATTATACCAGACGAAAACGCTTACATAAACATAAAATATTAGACCACAGAACAAATATCCCATTCCATTGTGATGGATCATGCCATTGGTATTCTTACATAGCTCCAAAGCAAATGAAGCAATTGACTGAATAAAACGTACTTCTTACATGGCTCTTTGCACAATTGCTGCAATCGTCTATACTACTAATCCTGATCAAGCATTACAAAACTTGCATAGCTATCAATCAGAAGCCAGAACTTATTATACGATACTTATATATAAAATGGTTATCAAGGCTGGCGTGAAATTGGGATTAAATGGCTTTCTTAAGTGTGAGATCTAAGTTATTAGCTTTTAAAAGATCATCCATTGAACTGTTTATGTTTCATAACGCTTTTCAAAACTAATGATATTACTTTGAAAGATCATAGTGGTTCAAAACTCCAAATATACAACCATTATGAAGTAAAGTATCTTCTCACATATTTATTTATGATTGACTTTATTTTACACGTATGATTAGAATTTAAAATTAACCAAAAGTCACAATTATCCCTATATATTTCTCTAAAATAGCAAGCACATATTTTAAAACCAAGCTCTCTTATTTATTATAGGCCCACAGAAGCGCACAATTCTGTTGTCTTTTAAAACAAAAGCAACAGGAACATGAAAGCCCCGTTAACGTTCCATACATTCAAAAAGGCGCATTGTAGTTACTTTATAGATAATTTTTACAAATCATATTTTAACTTTATTTATTGATTTACCTTGACATTAAATTATATTAATGATCCTTCATTTCTTTCCAGAAACTGAGATGGAGATAACGTTTCGAGTTAGAATGTGCCTGATTATATTTTCAATCTGGATTATTAATGGAAAAGAAGTATTCGGTAGGTAGACAACACCTTCATAATAAGATAAACATTTATTTGAAGCATTCAGAAATGTCATAAAACAGCCTTTACAACAAGGTCACAGAGCTTGATGAGCTTTAGCTTTAACCTCTGTCATCTCATATCGCAGTGAATTTTGAAAAGCGACACGTGTTACTTAAAACATTTCGCCTGATAGGGTAACTGAGAACTGTTTTGTTTTATGTATTCATTTTTGCTGAGGGAATATAAATATATATGATGACATATTTCTGGTTAACATAACCTTCATTTTCTCAATAGATGCATTGAACCTAAATTTATTCTTTCACTTGCTTATTAATATAGCCCCGCCGATCCCATTGACAAGTATCTAAACTAAAATTGATTTTCAATGTTTATCGTACGAGAATGTCTGAGACATTTTGAGTGGTTACCAAAGCTGTGACATAATCTTAGCTAGGTAGACGCTACCAAACGAATGTAAATATGCTGGAAAACCTGACCCCATATGAAACTTCAAAATTTAGAATAATATGAACTTTATGTATATCAGTTTTTTAAGATTACTGTCTCACAAAAACGACAATACAGCGTCATAAAAAAAAATTGTAAGAAGTGGAGAAACCAAGAATTGGACAAAGAAAATTATAGTAAGGTAATCCCTTCCAAACCAAAATAAATATGAAGAGAATAATGAGTTTCCAGCGTAGCAGCTCCGAGGTTCATCTGACCATTGAGGATCGGCTCGTCGACGCTTTCATGAAGAAACAAATAGCTGGCTTGATGCGGCTGCGTCTGATTCGTGAAAATCCTAAAGTACTCGTTGATTCTCAGACAAACCTGGTGACATCGTGGGATCTACGATTAAAAATTAATTTGGTCCTCACATTTCTGTTTCACTTTTTTAGCATGTCAACCAGCTGATGCAGTTGTACAATATGTTTCGATGTTTCATTTTTCATCCATCAAACATCGAGTTATTGAACTCATCTTTAGCATTGTCAATTTCCGTGTATTTAAATTTAAATCAGTTAAGTAATAAGTGTTTATTATTATGATAATATATATATATATATATATATATATATATATATATATATATATATATATATATATATATATATATTTGTGCGTGGTTACCGCTTGGAAAAACACTTTTTAGATATGAACGGCGTTGTACAAAAGAATGTTGCGGAGAGCATGTCCCTGGAATCGCCCTTCCATGCACCAGTTTTGCTGTCGAAGTTAAGTCAATATCTAAGTTGTGCCGACATTGTGGCGGTGATTGAACTTGTTGGATTGCATGGAATAATATCCTACTAGCAGCCGCTCAGACAGTATCGGCTGAAAGTTCATTCTTTTTTTTAATTGAATAATACACGTTTATTTTAAAGGTCATCGGCCATACTTCAACATATTTCTGTTTAAACCAGATTTGCATTACATGATTCAAAGTAGTTATACTCGCACAAAAAGAACAAACAAAATATCAAGTGTAAAGAAAAAATAATAATTTTAATTACTCGAAAAAAAACATATACAACGCTGTTACTTCCCCTTAGCTACGATTTCCCACCTATAGAGAACGCCAACCGGAAATGAATTACATTTATTCCCACAAGACTAAGTACATGCTTCTTGCTGTCGAAAAATAAACATTATAAACTATGGATAGGGAACATTTAGATGCAACTACTGAAAACTAATTTACTGTTCAGCCTTATATCGATAAGCGTGCGCGACGCACTAGATTGTGTCGCTTTCAAAACTGTTCAATTGTTGCAATTTTTTTTTTTGAAAATTCCCGTTAAAAAGGAATGAATGTTGACTTCCCTATGTCGGCCGACTTTATTAAAAAAATAAGAAATCGGCACACTTAAAAGAATCCAAAGGAACCAAACTTGGCTTCCTTATGTCGGCCGACTTAAAAAAAAAATCAAATCAGCACACTTAAGAGATACCAAAGTCAGTTTCCGGGGTTGGTTTGCTTTGTAATAAAATAATCTTTTTATTTGATACCCTGTCGGCAAGTTTAAGCAAGGAGTTTATTGTTCGCTGCCAGTTGTGTTTATCCATCATCAAGGCTTCTATTTGTTTGCCATATGTAGTCATAATTTTTAACCAATGCTAGCGAAAAGATTATCATTTGCACTCTCAGTGAATATATTTTAAAATAATGATTTTTATTTACGGGACACCGTCGTATAGTTAACCTGGATACAATACAATCTTCGTCAGTTTGCACATTGTAACTTATCATACGTGAAGTGCAGGTGCCTTCAAGCAATCGGTTGATATTTTCGTCTCTTTTGCGATTTTGTTATTTGACATAAGCGATACACACTACAGCAAGGATGCATACGAAAGCCGGCATCCGCTACATATACCAAGTTCGTGGATATATATTTTTCTTTAATAAATTTCGCATGATGAAAAAAGAAGGAATAAATGATAACAATGCAAGGTTAGTTTCTTTGATTTTATTTTCAAATAAGTGTATGCTTATCAATGTTTACACCGTGCAGGGGGGGGGGGGGGCACAAATTCAACACAATTATTTCTTTTCTTATTTGTATGGAATAATGGAGCAAATATCATCGGCGATATTGACTAGTAATGGCAAGATATTATTTTACGAGCGCACACACTAAGATAACTTGAAAAATAAAAACAAACAATAAAATTAACTGGTAAGAGCATCATATTGCAGCAACAACTAAACACTGACAAAATGCTCAACATTATTCGCTCTCTTTCTTTCTCTTTCATGTGTAATCGAGTATGTATTATATGCAGCAGTGTTACAACGTGAAGCGTAAAATCAAATATATTTTTGTTATAATATCTCGTGTACACTACCCTTAAAAATGTATATGTATTCTGTCGAATATTTTCTGTTAAGTATCATTGTTTTATAATTCAGTATTGATAATTTGACCGAAGGACTGGAGAATGTCGTTGTGCAGATGCATATATGTTTTAGCATAGAAATGTATATAAATATTTTAACTAGAACGAGCAAGATATGCCGGTTTGTGTTTTCTCTCATATATATGAACGTTACGGAGTATGAATATTTTCTTTGAAAGAAAATCAAGATAGTTTGTTTAAAGTAAGTTTTGTTTCCTAAAACCTATTCCTAAAACGTATCGTACATAGTATCTACCTGTTGTTTGATGAATACGAAATTATTATTCTTAAGTTGGGACGAGTTGTCTTTGGGCCAAAATGACTATAATCCGGCATAAATGATACAACTTTCCCATCCCCTCACCAAATTCGATCGCACAAGTAGTATATGGGGCCACTTTAAGGTCAATGGAAATCCCAGTCAAAAAGGTAGTGGGCCACTTTGGCGTCAAGGGGAATTTAACATGGAGCAATTTAACATGGAGTGAATGGGGAATTGAACGTATCGACAAGGGATTGTGCCACTATAGCGTCAATGGGACCTTAACGTTAAAATGGGTATATCAAAATTGGCGTCAGTGGGAATTTAAGATGGGAATGTCACCTGGAGATCAATGGGAATTGAACATGGGTAGCACCATAGGGTTTATAGGGTCAAAATCATTTAGAGGGTGAAATGTACTTGTCGGGACAAAGTGTTGATAGGGACAAACATAGACGTACAGAAACAAACAAATACACATCCAAACACACAGAACAGAGGACAGAGATGTTCCAAAGAAAGACACAGAGACAGAATAGAGACTCCAATAAGAAAAGTATATTGTATGAGTACAAAACATTTATTCAATTATATACATGGAGTACCTGGCCTGTTCTATGGTCTAAGCACTATCCATACAAATTTGGACATGGAACAAACCTATTTACAAGTTATTTATTTCTTGTTTCTAGTAAACTACGTTTAAAATTAAAGTTCATGCCTTCAAAAAACACTTCATATACAACTTATTTACATTTCATAGAAGAATGCCATTTTGTTTCACTATACATTAAATGTTCAGTTTTAAAAGAAAAGCAAGACAAACAAAGTAACAAACAATCAAATCGGACAAAGTTCATGTTTCTCTTTTTATCAGTCACACACGTTGTTTAAAATCTGGTCAGCTACCAATTGTGTGGCCAGCGTAGATGTTTCCCATCACGTACTCACTTTCATTCGTAAACCTGCTTTTATGTCCATTGTGTTAGGTGAACTTATTGATAAGCAGATCAATGGTAGTTATTGTCTTCTTCCCATATGAATGGTCACTTTTCCATCGGTGATGTCAAATTTTTCTCTCATCGTCTGCACGTCTTCAATAGCCCTCAATAGTTTGGAAGAAGTTAATTTTGCAGGTGTACTAAACCCGAGACATACAGGAGAGTTCAAACTGTCGTGATACATAGATAGGCTCAAACAACCTCGATCTTGGACTTGACACTGACGTTTGAGTTCTTCTAACAGTGAGTCAAATAGGTCTGTAATAAAGCCTGCTGATTCCTTGGCTGGAACGTCAGACACAAAGTCTTTAAATTTCACGTGTAGGTGTAAGTTGTCGTCCTAAATGTTCTCGAAGTCGCCGTCTGAGCCATTTGGATGCTAAAATACTCATTTAGGTCTACTGAATCATTTACCTTCCTGGACGCACTTTGTTGTGACGGTATGGTGGTGAAAAAGGTCAATGATGTCTGTTCCTTCTCTTTTTTCATCTGCGGAGAGTTATCCATCGTTCTCGGTGTTTGTCCTCGCAATGAAGTGTCGTTCTTGGAAGTCGTCCCTTTTTATACTGGGTGATATCAGCATGTCCATAAGGTAAAGTCTTGTAGTCTGGAAGTCCCACTGGTTGCACATAGTTTTCCATGGTGTTAGTAAATAAACAACTAAGATGTGGTACTGCATTGGTGATATGATCGTGAGGCACAGCATCGTACTCGAGTTTCTCGTTGGGCTTGAGTCTTACCCTCGATACTTGCTGTGTGAAGGGATTCATCTTTCTCGCTTGGCAATGTTAGTCACAATGAACTATCGGTCTTGGACGTTGTCCCTTTTTATATCCTGACCAACATCAGCGTGTCCGTACGGTAAAGTGAAGTGGTTGGAAAGCCGTACTCTCTTTTGGTACACGATTTGATAGACTTTTTCCAGTGGCTGACTGACGGTTTGTTGTGTGAGTAAGCGTACAATCTTCTGCGGTTCGATGGTGGTCACTCTAAAATTTCGATCCTGTCCAAATCACAAGTTTTCTTTCGGCACGCCAAAGTTGACCACTCGACTGGTGCGATAATTGAGAGTCAATCCTTTCACTTTACACTCTGTGTGCACTTCTCCTTGTGAGTCCCGGCATTCGTAACCGTAATTTTTAGGACAACCACTAGCAAAACTTAGAATCTTGTCGTCGGAGTGCTCGTCCGTCCAGGCTAAACGGTCTCCTTTGATGTCAGGGTGCTGGTGACCTAGTCGATCGATGTAGATGCAACTGTCCGTGTCAATGTAACTGGTGTAACGCTTCCTACAATTTAAGCGAGAATAGGCTGTCACGTAAGCCGCAATGATGACATTCCAAATTCGTCGGCTTCTACACAGTCCATTTCTTCTTCGTAACTGACTAAGATCAAGTCCTCACGAAGGACGTCCACGTGTTTCATGTATTGGTTTTGTCGTGAATAATCTGTAATTAGCAAGAAGGTTCTGTCAAATACTCCTTCTTGGGTAAATATGGTCGTTATGCCATATTGCCCACAAGCAATTCAACATCAATATGGCAAACGATCATCTTCCTTCGTTTTTTTCGATGTGGTCTAAAGTGATACGTTCATGCTCCAAGTATTTCTCTTTGAATTTCTTTTGGTCTTCGGGAGTGTGGCACCAGGAAGGATAGTCACTGGCTTCTTGTTTGAGTTTTATAAAGGCATCCACTGCGAAAATGCCTTTCTGAGTCTTGTTGCCCTTGTGGTACTGTTCTGTCTTGGGAAAGTGGTAAATTTCGTACACTTCTAACAGTTGGTATCTCAGGTCCAGAGCTTTAAATAATTCCGCACTAACCCACGCTCCCGTCAAAGCACGTTCTTCCTGAATGTGCTAACAAGGTCGGTCTTGGTTACACGTTTCGACACAAGTACGGCACAAGGGAAACATCAGTTTTCCTTGGCAATGGTGGGATAAAACGGGATGGTACAAGTTCGTGGGAGGCAAGACTTTGCACTTGATCAATCCCTCGTATTGTCCAATGTTGTCCATGTCAATGTGTTCCGTCAGCAACTGTGGGTGCCCAAAGGGAAAGTGACAATATTTTCACACGTAAGGATGCAGCGAAGACAGGTCCAAGTATTTGATTTCTTCTCCTTTCTCCTCGTCGGCTTGGTACAGCAAACAGGTGGCATTCGTCCGTCCTCCATACAAGTTGTCCCTCGGGTTCAGTGGGTCCACCAGTTTGTAATTTTCCACGGTGCGTTTAAACTCGGGATCGGTTTTCAATCGGTGATCGTATTTGTGTTCCCACATTTCCACCACTTGATATCCTTGCTGTTCTAGATTCAGACGCCGCTGACAAGTGGCCTGGTACAAGTCTTCCATGGTACGTTGTAAAAACTGATTTTTAGTGTCACGTTGAGGGTAGCAGATGGGACATCCGTGAAATAGGCATCCATTAAACTCGTACACGATCTTGGGGTTTCTTAAGTCCCAGCCATCCTCCGAATAATTTCCAATGGTCTTTTAGCCTCCTCCATTTCGGGCATGTTGGATCCATTTGTTTTCCTTGTCGCACAAGTGATGTAGTCAGCGTAGGGCTTTGACCAAGTATTGACGTTTGACAAAGTTCGTCGTTTGAGGGCAGATGAAAGCCATATTGTTTTCAAGCATGAATCGTTGGCGGTACACTTAGGAACAATAGTGCATGCTTCTTTCAAAGGATCGATCCCTCCGTGCTCCATGAACAGTTGTCGAAATTTCCACAGCAACGCCGTAAAATGTCCATGTCGGAACGACAATATTTTAACATTTCTTCCTGAAAGTCGAAAGGGTCCGAGGCGTGAGTGTGGTACCAAGCGTAGAAAGCTTCTCGTTGTTCGGTGCCCATGTTGTCGGGGTCGTAGTAGTGTGCTTCAGGCAAACGGGCCGAACGGCGTGTTGATTGGCTTCGGTATTGAAAATGTGCGGGAAATAGCCTTTGACCATTTCTGTCATTCCAAACGTTTTAGGCATTCGGCTCAAAGGCATGGCCAAGTAACTCATCAAATCTTTAAACTGCGCTTACCCCACTTGCAAGGAAATGACTTTGGCTCCGTTCAAAATGACTTTAGGACGTTCGGTACTTTGTTCCGTACAGTATCTGAGAAGAAATTACTCATAGTATCCCAAGAAATTGTGAGATATCACCGTGGCATGGCGATGAAAATCTCCGTAATGTGTGATGTCGTCTTGGCTCCACGTCTCGTCGATAGGGTTTAGGATCCATTGGGCGAAATCGGTAACGTGTTAGGTCCCCGAAAGAATTGTTCACGTCCTCCAGGAATCTTGCTTCAGTGAGGGCAATGACTAAAGATAGGCTCTTGGATGCACTTCTCGCGCGCTCGGTGAGCCACGCAGAAATTAGAAATGTGAATACCGTTCTCTTGCATGCATTCGAAATCGGAAAAGATGAAATTGCCTTTCTTCTGGTCATCTTCCTGTTGATGTTTGGAATGGTATTTTTGAATGTAGCATTCGTGTTCCAAGTCCACGATTTGGCGACGAATGTGACATGGTTTCTTTCTTGGACATACGTGAGTCTTGGCGCAATTGGTACGTATGCCTTATCCACAAGTAGGGCACAATCTAAGGAGTTAGCAAGCACGTTTCCGCTATGAACCTTGCGTCTTCAAATGTTGTTGGTAGCAGGTTGGACTGACAAAAGTGCGCTGACAAGCTGGGCAATGCACTCGTTCTTGTCCTTCGTCAAGGCAGGGTTTAGAGGCCAAACATCCCTTACTTTTCGATCCGCAATGCTTGTGTTGCTCTCGATTGTTATAGCCATAGTCACATTTCTCACAATAATATCTGTATCCCAGGAATCCAGTGATACTGGTAATGGTATCAAAATGTTCATCGTGATGATAGACGTGAATGTATTTTCCGTCTTTGAAATATTTGCCTCGAAATAACAGGGGTCCACGAACTTCTTGAGGGTGCACTTTCAAGTTGTAGCGTGGAGCTAAGACGTCTTGCAATTTTTGCGTTTCAAGAATGCTACAGGGCGCGTCTTTAGTTAGCCCCGCTTGCTGTAACAGGAGTTCTGCTTCTCATTGTTGTCTGGCTCGGGCCGATTGTTGAATAGTTTGCCAGGCTCTTTTCCATTCTGCCGTGTCGTTCTTGTAAGCATACGTTCGTCCCACCACGATGGCACGTACTAAACACATCTTGCCTTGAGGATTGTTAATTTCGACGAGGCTCTTTTTAGTGCTGCGAAGGTTGTCTACCAATAACACCTTGGGGAAGAGACACGTGGGTCATGAACAGTGTCGCTTTTCCGTCGGTGATGTGAAACTTGTCGTTGGATTGTTGCACGTATTGAATCTTGCCGATGACTTTGGAAGGTGTCAGTTCTGCTGGGCTGCTAAACGTGATCGAAACGGTTGACTTTCAAACTGTTGTGATGAATGGAAAGTCTCATGTATTCGATTTGAGCGAACACTTCTTTTCGTGTGTGAGGCGATACGTCACGTCGCTGCCTCTTACCTTCTTCTTCTCTCTCACTGAAATCGTGCGATCGTTTCATCTCGATTGCCGATTCAGAAATGATTTAACCAAGTTCGTTCTGTGTGTGTATATATATATATATATATATATATATATATATATATATATATATATATATATATATATAACCCTCTCTACCTCTTGTTGTGACAATGGCTTGGTATATTTCACAAGGGCAGGTGAAAGTACAACAGTTTTGAACCCCTGGATGACTGATGCGAACGACAATGTTGCGTCTTAAAAACCTCGTGCATCTTTACGACCCTTCGATTCAAACCCTACCACGACAGAAAAAAGTAGCAAGAAGAAAACCCCGGGGGTTGGTGACATCAAGAGAACTAGAAACGGTTCTATGCCGTTATGACACTTACCTACACTAGAAGACCACGTTACTCGACTACGATGTCATTCACTCTGTCACTTCTACTTTGTTGTTGACCACGATGTCTACCAACCCTGATTTAACACGTTTTTCTTCATTTGATTTTTTTTTAGAAAAGAAATACTAAACCCATTTTTAAAAGAACTACCATTTCTCGACAGCAGCGACAATGTCTCCTTCTGCTCTTACCACTGTTGCTGCACCTACAAAGGCGATCAACCCTAAGACCAAAGTATGAGACAGAAAGTAAGTTGTGATGTTGAGCGGAGGTGTCTAAACAACAACTGTCAAGTCCCTATGTTCCAGTTCTGTTTGTGATAATAATTTGCGATACTTCACTTTTTCTAAAGTGAAAATGTTTACAAGCCGTACAAAAGTTATGTAACTTTAGCTTTTGACACTTGCACAGACTCTTCACTTCATAAGTGTCACGAGAAGAATATCTATCTGATTTTTACCATTTTCCAAAACACGCACACACTTGCAACGTGACCAGAATCTGTACTTCTTTATGTGTGAATATCCCATTGACCCGTCCCAGCATATATAGCAGGTTAACAACTGTAGGAATATCCCTTCATTGTTTCAGCAATATCAAAGCTTGTATGTGTATTTTCATTGTTCCACCCTTTATTAGTGCTTAGGTATGTTCCCTAAAGACACAAACAATTTTGAAATAAATAATTTTGAATGAAGGTTTCTCTCTGTTTACATATGTTTTCAAGTTGTTGGCCCATGGCAGGTTACATCCAAATACCTTCTCAAAGTGAGAAGCATTTCTGCACATGTTATTGCCTTTGTTAAATTCGATTTACTTGGTTAGTCATCGTTAATCTTTAATTCTATTCTTTTATGTATTTCTTTCTTTATAGAAGATGTAAGATTGTTTATTGTTGTAACGGTATTTGTGTTGTTTAGTCTGTTGCTGCAAAAGAAACTATCTATAACAAAGTGCTTAAGTTTGTTCAATTTTCTTAGCTCAAGCTCTAATAAAGATACCAAGTTTGTCTTGCAAGGAGATTGAAACTTTAAGTTACGCGGACGTGAAGGAAAACATATTTTTGTTAGTACAGTTTGCACTCTTTGTGTTCATTCTAATCATGCTTGCCTTATATCTTTGTGTTTTAGAGATCATATTTCTTCTGATGCAAATATATGCATCAATGGACAGACAGCTTGGGTTATCATCCTTGAGGTTCACTGTACTTTAGTTTATTTACTTCATACAATCCCCAAATTCACTAGTATGAAAAAAACTACCACTCAGTACTATATTATTTCTCTCTACCAATGCGAATGTGTGTATTTCAAAATGCCCAAGTGAGAAAATATTTTGTTTTAGTCAGTTTCCAAACGCGATTAATAATTGCACAGTTAAGTATTTGATGTGACAAGAAATGTTACGGTACACAACACAGGATTGTAAGTTCACACTCCAGTCAGTCTGCACTGCAATGGTAAAAATGCAAGAGCCTAAGCAAAACAATGCGTCAGTCTTTGGAAGCACTTTTATTGGCTACACCAATTTTCTACCACCTTAACTTCGAATCTCCTTCAGTCGCTCTTCGCACAGTGAGAAGATCAGACGGTTTTTTTTCTGCGCCTGATCACTACACTACCTGCCGTGAATTTAGAACCAAACAATACGTCACTCATTGTAAATGACTTCATTGTCTAACCGATATTTTCCACCTCCTTAGCTTCAAATCGGCTTCACTTGTTATTTGCGCAGCAAGAAGATCAGACGTGTTTTTCTGTACCTGTCCACTAGTCATTTAACAAACAATAAAACTAATGCACAAACATTCGCACCATGGATGATTCGTAGAAATTTCAGTCTTATTGCGAAATACATAACGGCATGTTTGGATGTACTCTTCTGTGAGAGCTTTACATGACGTTTTTGACAGAATGATTTTAGTAGGCTATGTCTCCAAGTCACTCTTGTGATATTTTACAACAGTGTTTTTTTTTCCTATAGGAGTAATTATTTCAATGATATGTTTGTTTTGAAATTTCATAAGGAAAATGTGCCATACAAACGTAAAAGTTGTGACATTTTCAAAAGTAGGAATAACATTCTCTCTCTCTCTCTCTCTCTCTCTCTCTCTCTCTCTCTCTCTGT
>JAECUM010057945.1:0-10144 GCA_016617855.1 Megalonaias nervosa | reverse complement strand
AAAGTCGTCTCCTTGTAATACTTTTATATGACGATATACATCATCACCAACAATGGAAGTATTGGATATATCTGCTCTGACCTTTTGCAAGCCGATAATAACAGGCATGGTAATAAAATATAAAAAAAATTGAGTATTGCCGAAGAAAATAGGGATGATGTAATTGTTAATGACTATGAACAGACGAAAATAATTAGGACAACTAACGAAATAATTATTTAATAGAGAGCAATAACAACTATATATTTCGTCGTGACATCAGTTTCGAGCGTCATGTGTTTCGGAGAGGCCATTTTATTTTATTGATATCAAGTGGTAACATATAAGTGATGACGCAATTTTTAGAAGTTTGATTGACAGCTATGTCAAGCTTTGCTGCAAGTACAGAAAATGCTTCAAGCTAGTCTAAATCCCGTAGGTATACACATTATGCATAACAATGATAAAAAATCGTCAAATTGCTTAATACATTTTAATACCCATTCAAAATACCCTTATTTTTCGATAATGTCAATGAACTGAAACCCTTGATGCATTTTGTTTGTTCTCAACTGTCTAATGAAAAAATCAGGTGACTTCTTATCTCCGACCACTTCACATTTTCTTTTTCCTATAGAATGCTATTAATAAAATAATTATTAATTTTGCTGTTGAATTTAATGACATCTTCTCTTTTCCTTCTTTCTTTATTTCCAGTATTGAATACAGCAAAAAAATTGTCTAATATATTAAAATCAATACTTTTTTTTTAAAAAAAAAGATAAATATTTATATTTTGGTACATTAACAGTTACGTAATTTTAGAAACAAAACAGTATTAAAACGTTTCTAATCCTGTCATATATGCATTACCTGCTGTTTGCATGATTTTCAGAATGCTAGAAAACTGCATCGTTGTTATGACCAAGAAGCTTTAACAAAAACATACATATATGTTAAGTAGAAGAAAATATTGATTCATATTAAGATTATTTATTGTTATATTCGCCATTGTTGCAATTTCCTGTTATAGTACATTTCTTTTCTCATGTCTGCAATGACCGCAAGTAGCGCTGTAATAAACCGCTACGAAACAGATGACGTTGTAAACAAGGAAAGCAAAACGTGGTACTCATAAATAAACTTCTTACGGAACAAATGTCTGCAGCCATTAATAGTTCTACGTTTTGAATTTTGGCACACGTATAATGATGTTTGAAAGTGTAAATGAACTTTCAATAAAACTTACATTGTTTACGAATTATTCCCCGATTTGTTCTTAAGGGCTCCGAAACCGATACCACGAATTTACACAGCAATAATAACATTAATTTTATATAAAGGAACTTAAAAGTGCATATTGCAAAGGAAAGGAAATTAAGAGAATAAACACACACAGTAGATTATAATTATCATCAAAAGACTTCTGGACGTATTTAATAAAGCTGTAAACGAGTTCAGATTGTATTGTGATCACAATCTGATTTATTTTTTAACGATGTTTGACAATACTTGTAGAAACATTAGAAAAGAATTATAAATATGTCTACAAACCGGACCATCATTCTTTTTTATTTGCATCATTTCCTTTTAACTTGTTTAGTATATTGCATGTCAAATGTGTAGTTCTTTATGTATTATTTTTCTATCACAGTTTTAGAAATAGGTAGTCGAAGTTAAATTCACTTATGTTGTCACCTTTGCATGCTTTAAAAACTAGGTTTAAGTCATTGTTACTGTGCACGATTGTAATATCCCTCATTATATTATTTGGGCATTGTTTTAAATAAGAATAAACATTAAGAAAGCACAATATATGTTAATTTGTATGGTTTTGTTTTATCTGTCGAATTCCTTGTATTTTGTGTATTAAAACCACGTTCCGCAAATTTTCTTATAGTCTTGTTCTTGCTCCAAAAATACCTCCATCAGAAACATTTTTAACTGGTTGTTCTTTATATTTACGTTAGCGTAAGACATAAAATATGTTGCATATATTTAGTTTGTATTGTGTGCTTGACCTTTGTTCATCACTGAGGATAGAGTTTTAGTGAGTACCTGATTTTTGCCTTGTTGATAAGTTATAAATAGATGTTAACTTGTGTTTGAATTCAAGACCTAATCTTGACTATGACTTTAGAAAGTTCTAGAAGCGAAGTCGTTTACAGTTTGGGCTTGTGTTCCATTAAGATGATTGGGGTTTTTCAGAAATGTTATTGTGACATAGGTCAAGTGGGGATGTATTTAAGGGTGAGATCAACAAGATTATTCATTCCTCCTTAAAGTTCAGTAGTCTGTATAAGTATTAATGTTCAGATATAAGATAAGAGGAACCATTTATTTAAAACCTATTTCATGGAATAACAAAGTGCTCGTTAACTTTTGGACCAAAACACTATTTTCATATTATTGAGGATTCATACAAAGACTCATTCTGAATTATTTCATACTGATATATCAAGACGATTGATACATCGTACATCGGCAAATTCAACACTATTGGTACATCAGCACATTCAAGATTGGAATTGATTTGGAACACTCTATGCTTTTGGACTTGTGATAGAACTTTTAGAATTATTTGGGATTTACTTCACAATCCTGTAGGTTCATATTCGATTTCACTTTGTATTCTAGGGAGATGAATTATTTGTTGAATTTTACTAAACAATTTATTGGTGCTTTTCCCATTACTTATTTTAAGACCATAACGTTGTTAAAATATATTTTGTGTGCGTCTGCGTGAGTTCTTATACCTCATGGTGTCAGTATGCCTTGTCAAATGTAACTTATCTATCACCTCTACCATACGATCTATTATTATTATCTTAAAGCAATTCAGATACAGTGGTGATCAGTGCAAAAATTGCTAACACTAACGTTACTGAGTTTCATGTCTTACTTTTTTCTCACAGTAAGCTGGCTTTAATTTATGCCTCTGAAAATCAGAAACAACAAATAATAAAAAATAAAACAGTTGCGTAATCCTTCCACATTGACTATTATTGTTTCGATTGCTTAATTTAAAACATTTCCGGCTCATTCACTCCGTTTTTCTTACGCAGTAATTAGACTCCTTATCAACTAATTCGTGTTGAATCAGGTGTAATATTTGTTACAATTTTGTTAACTGATACATCAATCATTGTTTCCTATGCGATGTACTCGTAAAAGAAAGAAATTTCATCTTTATTTTTATCATTAATGGAATTAACCATTGAATCCGATGTAATCGTATGATACTAATGGCTCTAATAATATCTTTCGATTTTATTACACCCCCTTTAAAATCATTCGATAGGTTTATAATATAGGGATGTTCCTGCTCGTTTTCATTATATAAGTCTTTCCTTGACTAATCCGTGCCTGTAAATTACTGTATTTGTCCACTGTTTTCTCAGTGTTGGTATCTAAAGCAAAGATCTCACTATTAGTCTTTGCTTTTATGATTGTACTGACGGATGTTTAGTACCCTATTAGCTCTTTTTGAAAGTGTTTCGATAGCAAGAGTTCTTTCAACAAAGATTTAATACTTTATCAAATACCAAGCAAACATGTATGTTATTTAGATCAATTCTTACGTCTTCAATTTAAATTACTCTTGTACACTTTAAAGTTTGTTTTTGTTGTCTTGATTCTGATTTTCTATCTCTTGTAGTTTGCTTTTTAAGTATTCATCTGTTCCGTAACTGCTAATGTATTGTGAACACGTTCTTGCAGGTCGTAATATCATTCAAGTTATTATCATCCAAGGCTTTACGTAGCTGAGTATAAATACGTTTTCGTACAAAACGTTGATAAGCTGTATCAGTTGATATTACGTGATCACTTAAAGTTCTAATACGGTGATTATTTAAGTTTATGGTTTGTTTATTGATTGATCCAAATTACATTGTTTTTGCCTGCATTCTCTACTGATTTAAACCTAACATCATAAAGACGTCTTAAAGCTGTTTTCTCCAATCATGTTATTTACTTAAAAGAGAAAATACATATGTTACGGACATAGCATAACAATTTATTACTTTTCATCTACGTCATTAATGTTGATATTTAATCGGATTATTGCACCTCATTGTAATTGCTTGTAATGACTATTAACATTGTATGAAGTTAAATCACCACGAGAAACATCTTTTTATTAGTAAACAGGAATAAGAGTAATTGAAGTATGTTTTGTATGATTGAGCTGGTCTAAGGAAATGCGTAAATTGGAGGGAGATGGTCGAAAATCCACAACTCCGGAGATGTCGGTATGGACATCTAGTTATTAAATTCTAACAATTTAGAGTTGCAGTTATGTAGACTGAGTAATTATTGCTTGCAGAGGCGTTGACTTGTTTTATATTTGTCACGATTACCGGTAGCATTCATACTTTCTTTGGCTTTGTTGATGTACATTTATGGGACATAGATACTGTCGGGAATTCAAACGGTTTTTTATACTTGTCATTGATGTCATAGAATTTGTTTGCAAGTCATTTCTAAATAATGCAATGAGCAACAACAAAAATCTATTCTATGGAAAGAAATATATACAATAACACCACTACCGTAGACTGGATCTTTCTCCTTTATTTTCTTCCTTTTGTTTAAAACTTCATTCTCAATCTTTAATATTTTCGCTTTCTGTGCTGATAACTTTCTTTTTCATTGCATTCATAATTTCTTTATAAACGATGAACTCAGTAACCATAAAATTAAATTCATCATTAATTATTTCATTTTTCCTTACCACTCACCATATCACCAATCCTGTTCAACGTTTTACTGTCTCATCGTATTTTAAAACATAATCCTAAAGAACAAACTTCATTATGTTGCGTGCGCCAAACCTGTTAAAGGTCCGAACGACACTGATTCCTGTTACTACTCCTGCAAATAATGAACCAGCATCTGCAACGCCCTTGGTTCTCCTAGCAGTCTCATATTCGTTTATTGCTTAATATGAACCTAGCACTTTCCTTTACTTTCATGTCTGTTGATGGATCTATCGACATCTTAAATATCTCCTTCGAAAGCATGTTGTGATGATGTACTGTATGTGCTGAGTTATTTTGTTACCAGGTAAACAGCGTTAATTGTGCTGTTTTCCTAACTTGCCATTCATTTTGTGAACGTTATTTCTGGAAATGGATTTGTGTCCGTTTAGAATAGGGACTAATTTAATTTGTTGTAACTGTTACAATTTCTTTGCAACAATTCCAAACCAAAACAGCAATACCACCACATGTCAGCAAATGCATTTTATTTGAACTGCTTCTGACATCCTATGGTGTTACAGTTTCATCAAACTCTTCCTTCAGTATCCTTCCTGATATAGTTTAAATTCTTGTGAACGTTTTACACGTTGTCTGCTAATTTCAACTTTACATAGATTTTATTGCTAATGTGTCAACCTTAGTGTTTTCTTTTGGATTTAAGTTTGTTATTTTCCATTTACTTACACACAATTATCAAGTGAAGGAAAATATAATTTTAACCTCATTTGCTAAATTTACAATAACTTAGAGAAATTTTTCCACTGATATAACTGCGTCTTCCAGTTGTGTTTGAAAGATGTCTGTAGTAACAACTGAGTAATTTTAAAAATGAATTAAAAATAAATAAGTATCATAAATATCCGATGTACGTCGAAGATAAAGAGTGGGATGACGATGACATAAACAATCATTGTAAAATATCTATGAAGGAATAACTTGAACGAGAGAAAACATGGAATATCAAGCAGAATACTACATAAACAGTCAAGAGAAAATATGGAATACCAAACAGAATACCACACAAACAGTCGACAGAAAACATGGAATACTAAACAGAATACCACACAAACAATCGAGAGAAAAAATGGAATAGCAAACAGAATAGTACATAAACAGTCGTGCGAAAACATGGAATACCAAACAAAATACTACACAAACAGTCGAGAGATAACATGGAACATCAAAAATCTACATAAACAATCGTGCGAAAACATGGAATACCAAGCACAATGCTACATAAATAGTCGTGCGAAAACATGGAATACCAAACAGAATACTACACAAACAATCGAGAGAAAACACGGAATACCAAGTAGAATAATGCATAAACAATAGAGAGAAAACATGGAATACCAAACAGAATACCACACAAACAGTCAAGAGAAAACATGGAATACCAAACAGAATACTACGCAAACAGTCGACAGAAAACATCGAATACCAAAGAGAATAGTACACAAACACTCGACAGAAAACATGGAATTCCAAACAGAATACTACATAAACAGTCGAGAAAAATCATGGAATATCAAGCAGAATACTACATACATAAACCCTGAAGTGACAAACAATGCAGGATGGATCTTACTCATCAAGATGTAGAATGCTAAACGTTTCAACAGCTATTATGTTATAAATACACAGTGTTCCTTTTATTGATATCTATTATGTTATAAATACACAGTGTTCCTTTTACTGATATCTATTATGTTAAAAATACACAGTGTTCCCTTTATTGATATCTATTATGTTAAAAATACTCAGCGTTCCTTTAATTGACATCTATTATGTCATAAATACACAGTGTTCCTTTTATTGAGATCTATTATGTTAAAAATACTCAGTGTTCCTTTAATCGATCTCTATTATGTTAAAATACACAGTATTCCTTTTATTGATATATATTATGTTCAAAATACACAGTGTTACTTTTATTGATATCTATTATGTTAAAACTACACAGTGTTCCTTTTATTGATATCTATTATGTTCAAAATACACAGTGTTCCTTTTATTGATATCTATTGTGTTCAAAATACACAGTGTTCCTTTTATTGACATCTACATGAGATGACTAAACATCAGCCTGAAGTTGTGGATGAAAAAGTTCTTCAAACAGATTATGTTATTAGTTTCGCCTCTTTTGACTTTCCTATCCTGATCAACAGAGAAAATTCTGATTACATATCAGTAATAAAAGTTCTAAAATTTAAGCCATAAGACAGATACTGGAATGCAATAAAAAGTAGAAGCTTACAAAACAGACAACTTTATCACTGATGTGATTTTGGAACTCGTGTTTTAGATTGATCTTTTTAAAATCTTCTCTTAAATACTTAACTACGTGACAACCACACCACTGATAGCAATAGTTCTTGACAGCACTGTCAAAGAAACAAAATGTATCAATTGCAAAACAACCAGTACACATTTATTATTCGCAGACTTGTGTTTCTCTTCACTTTTAAAATTAACGTGTCCGATTGTATCAAGATAGCACTAAATTCCGATGGAGTTATTTGCAAACCGAAACGACAACAACCAAATAAAATATCTAATTGTATTTCATTTCAATCAATCTTGTTTAATTCTGCCTGTAATTCATTCACATCATTAAGGGATAGAAATTTACTCAGCAGAAATCTTACTGTTAGGATGACAGCATCTTACAATGACTTCATCATAATAGATTAAATCTCGTTTACAAAGATGTCATATTTTATTTCATTTTTTGGGGGTGTTTGTTAGTGGAGTTTGGGGGTACTTTAATGTTCGTCCATTTTTTTTTCATCTCAGTGTTAGTTCAAGTTGTTTCTTCTTTTTAAGTTATCTCCTTATATGTCCCGTTTGTTATTCTCATGTTTGATCCAGATTGAATTGTTCCATTTAAAGCTACTGTTTCTTGCTGATCTATGTAAATAGTCTACATGTGACATAATGTGTAAAGATTTTGATCAGAATGTTAATAATCCTGTTTAGAAAAAAAAAGACGTTTATAAGGAACTCTGTTATGGAAAATTAGGATTTTATCTAAATTAGGATTTTATCTAAATTAGGATTTTAAATCTCTTCAATAACAATCTTCGGAATTAGAGGATAGATGATGCACACTATGCATTAATTTAGCCATGTTCGCCCAAAATGAATTTCTTAAACAACGTTTTAACAGGGTAGTAGACCGTGGAAATATACTGTGTAATATATTCTAATTTGTACTTGGGCACCTAATATACATATAATATAAGACCTGATGCTTTGATTCGATTGAGCGACTTGTTCTTTTCCCATACATTGATTCTTTGCAAAAGAAATAAGCCCATCCAATTTTGTCATCACTTATCATCACTGAGTTAATTTTATCAGGCGAAACATGTTTCCAGTATTCAACAGTAAATTTTCCATTGTTGTAATAGCGTGTGTAGGCCACTATGACGTCAGAAAGTCTAAGCTCACCAAGACCGTAAAATAGTTTTCTATTATTCCTGTACATTGTCAATCAAATATTATGTGGGCTTTTTCCATTAATGCACCTCCAGTCCTGATATAATGAAATATTGATACATATTATGTTAAACTGTTTCAAATGTACATTGTTGTTGGTTGGATTAAAAGCTTGTTAATCGGGTATTTGTACCTGAAAATTAACTTGTATATCGATTTTTCTAACTCTGTACCCTTTGCTCATCTGTTAAATGACAATAAACGGTCCTGCAGCTATCTATTGAAATCCATACTGCCTATTTTAAATCATTCCACCAGAAATCATGTTCCACATAGTTCTGTATCTATCAGTCGTTACTGTCACATTCTACAGCGCATTGATAAAATATGTGTGAATGTTTACATCAAATACACATGTAAAATATTTATTTGGGTAGTAGATTTTAATCTCTTTCAATATATGTTCATTCCCGCGGTAGTTTTCTTTAGTTACTCTATTTCTGTGCTGCATATATTTATTCTTCTGATTCTCGTTTTGTTTTATGGTTTTCTCTGAGTTCACTTCTTCATACTTTCGGTGAACTTTTGTTTTATAATCTACACATATTGTTGCAAATTTCATTTTCTTTCTGCATGCATTTAAATGTATCAATGTCAGTTACTAATGCTATGTTATCGGATGTCAGAAGAATCCGCTATCATCTCTTTTTTTTTTCTTCTTTTTTGCGCATTTTTTACAGCTTTGAAGTTTTGTTGTTACATTATTCCTTATTCTCCGTCTTTAATTTTGTTGCAGGTATCACCCACCTCATTTATTTCATATATTGGTTTTAGATAGCTTACAAAGGAACTAACGGGCCCCGAGTGGCCGAGTGGTCTAAAGCGCTCACCGTTACAGATCACTGCCATCTCACCTCTGTCTGCGTGGGTTCGAGTCTCGGGTTCGGCCAATGTGGGTGTGTGAGAAAGCTTGTCAGTAGCTTCTCGTGGGTCGGTGGTTCTTTCCGGGGTTTTCCCGGGTTCTTCCTCCGCCATTTATACTGGCCGCCATGTATAGCCTATCTTGTGCTGAAAAATGGCGTTAAACCCTACAACAACAACAACAAAGGAACTAAACAGAATAGGTCACTTTTCGACTACTGTTATCTTCCTCTCTTTAGTTGTTGTTGCTGTTGTTGTTTTGGGTTTAAAGCCATTTCCAGCGCATGATAGGCTATAAATGGCGGCCAGTATCTCGTGGAGGAAGGACCCGGAAATATCCAGGGAAGAACCACTGATCCATGGGAAGGTACCGGCAAACTTTCCCACGCTGGCCGAGCCTAAGACTCGAATCCACGCAGGCAAAGGTGAGATGTATGTGATCTGTAATGGCGAGGGCCTTAGACCAATCGGTTACCCGTGGCCCGTCCAGTAGTTTAGTAAATGGTTAGGAACGATAATGTACTGCTCTACTAATAATTAATTATAATTAATTGCCATGCTTTACGGTCTTACAATTTCTTGATTTCAAATTCCTGAATTATTCGACATGCAAATTAGATGAAAGCATCCATAAGATAAACTTGTCTCATTGTATTTATTTCATGTCTAACTTTAAAACGGGTTTGAACAAGAACTTGATGGAAAATTCTTGATCTTGAACTACCTTACAGAAATTTAAATGACAAAAAATGTCTCATCTTAGGGTCGACACAATATAAATTTAATTTTAAAGAAGAAACATACACATCAACAAAAATACACAATGAAGCATACATGATTCTCTAATCAGACGATGCCAGGGATGAGTTGAAGGTGTATGATGGTATGAATGTGTGGAACCTTGATAAGGTTTATGAAATCAACATACACCTGTAGAGGTGATCAAGCTGTAAATGAAAATATATTTTACCTTACGAAAAATGTTCGCAGTTCTAAAAGAGAAAAGTTCTGCTACATACACACAGAAACAGATATATATA
>JAECUM010057944.1:0-12531 GCA_016617855.1 Megalonaias nervosa | reverse complement strand
AACTTGTAAAGAAAACGAAGCCAATGACTCCTGCTGCTTTTAAGTTGTCACAATTTTGTGCCCGACGACGTTGTCGTTGCAATTTTGTGTGGCTATTATAAAATAATGCCAGCTAAAAAATTATCTTGATCTTGCAGAAGAACATGATACCGACAACACTGTAACAGAATTCGAATACGTCGAGTATCTCGACGAAAACTCAAACGAACCAAATAATGCCGGAGTTAGAACTTTTAACACAAGAGATTAGGATGTGTTTTTATTGCCGCGTAAGGCGGTGTTAGAAGTACGTGATCAAGTGTTAACAGCACTTGGCATTAATATTGTAGCTGGTGCAGAAATTGCGCTTGTCAATAACGGTTGGAGTTTGTTTAGAAGTGCTAAATACCAGTTGGCCAATCAAACGGTGGAAGATATTTCGATGCACTTGCCCGTGGCAAATACAATACTTAACATCGTCTCGTTTAGCGATGATTACTCGAAATCAGTTGCCACTAACATGGTGTGGTTTAAAGATACCTCATTCGGGACAGCTGTTTCAAGCGAATCCCGTACTGGTGCTGGCGCTCCTGCTCCAGATAACAATAATCTAATCAATGGTGCAGCTGCTGCTGATGCTGCGGGAATTGGAGCCTCAATAAGATTAGCGGCCACAAGATTACGGCGACAGGAATATAATGAGGGATATGCTAAAAGAAAAGCGCTTGCTGCAGAATCTCGCCAAATAACAATGACGCTTCCGTTGAGCACAATGTTTGGATTTTGTCGCGATCACAGCAAAGTTTTTCGTGGACTAAAACATACTCTTATTTTAGATCGAGCAGAACAAAACGATTGTATAATGCATGCTGATGGAGTAGCTGAAGGACAGTTTGTTATTACAAGATTAGCGTTATGGATGCCACGAGTTGTCCCATCGACAAGTAAGATGATGGAACTCGAGTCGACGCTGACCGCGTGGACAAAAAAGATATATTTCCAGCAGAACAAAATTTATCAAACAGCAATTCCTAACACAACTGATTACACGTGGCGTGTTACAACCGCTCCCACCGAACAATTACCGAGACATTTGTTTGTTGTATTTCAACGACAGGCGCGTCGCGGTGATCAAGAAATGGACAATTCCGTATTAGATAACCCCGATGTCAGGCGAATCTTTATTAGGATAAATTCGAAACAATATCCCGAACGAGCAATAGAATGTAACTTTGCTGACGATGAAACAAGAAACGTTACACGAGCTTACATGTAAATCATGGAAGCAAAACAAAATATCAGGACGCTGACAGTGGAAGCAAAATATCTGTCGAAGAATTTAGGTCGCTATACCCAATCTTTTACTTCGACGTATCAAAACAATCCGAAAGAGCATAGGATCTACAGCTGATATTGAAGTTACTTTGACGCTTGGTGTGGCTCCAGCTGAGCAGTATAACGTATACGCGCTGGTCGTCGTTGATAGATTCTTGACAAATGACGCGACTAAAGAAGGAATGACTGTACAAGTTTATTCTAACAACCTTGATATAATGAAAACCGAGTACACAACTCGTGAAATATACCTAACACCTGGTCAAACTAAAAATTATCAGCAGCGGTTGCTAAACGCCGTTCTGTTTCTTTAATGATATCTCTGGCGACTTCAAATAAAACAGCGGTGCTAAAGTAATGTTAACGCAACAACAAATCGATAAACTTGATCGCAAAGCGATCGCAGGAAAACCGTTTGTTCTTAAACTATCTGTTGCACAAGTAACATCGATGTCAAAACATGGCGGAATTCTTGGATCAGCACTTTCCGTAATAGCTAGCGAAATACCAAAGATTTTACCTGTGCTAAAGAACACTGGGACTAGCAACAGCATCAGGAGCGGTGTCAGGAGCAACTAAAAAGGCGGTATCCGGAGACGGTATCAAACAGATTTATCGGTCACCGTGACAGTTTTGTGTAACAATAAATAATATAATGCCAGTTAAAAAATCAAAAAAAAACCGACAAAGTCGAAATCGCCAGGGATAACAAAACAAGGAGGTCTTATTCCAATAGCTCCACTTTTAGCGGGACTAGCAGGCAGAGTCGAATTCCAAATCTACTAGGAATCGGACGCGGATTGACACTAGCAGGGACCAGGCACCATTGAGTAATTTTGATTTACTTGAAAAATTAAAATCTGAAGTCAAAAACGGATTTCTTGGAATATTTTCCAAAGACGAACCTGATGACGTATCAGCAGGTGGTTCCTGTATCATAAACATACAAGACTTCGATGATGGATCCGGCACTCATTGGGTTGCTGTTTACGACAATAATTATTTTGATTCGTTCGGACTTCCTCCAAGTGATCTTATAAAAAAATATATTTTGAAAAAATTATTTAAAAAATTACTCGTCTAATGAACTATAGCCTGTTGGAACATCAACTTGTGGTTATTATTGTATTATGTTTATCCGGAAACTGTCCCAATCCAGAAGATTGGATTCCGATTTTCTAAAGGTTATTTTACAATTTGACAGTCATCCAAGCAAAAACAACAATAAAATAGCAATAAATTTTGTTTGACAATCGAATATAACATGTCGCAAACTATAACGTATTGCTTAAAATGTGAAACAAAAACGCCTAACAAAGACGAAAAAATAGAAAAAAACAAAAACAAAAAATAACAGAACGATGCTAAAAGGTATTTGTACTGTTTGCGGTAGAAGAAAAAGTGTGTTTATTTCTTCGACGACTTCATCACCGACGACTCCGTCGTTGGGTTCGGGTGTGGATAGAGTTATTTTAGTCGATGATTAAAATAATAATGTGTCGAAGTTGTAATTGTGATTGTGATAAAGATCTTTCCATAGAACAAGATAAAATTGTTACGTATTGTCAATCCTGCAATCGCCGGGAAGTAATTGGATCTGGAATGGATATACATAATATTATCGGTAAGTTACCGAAACCAAAAGGACGATGGACATTATCCGGACACAAATACACTGGGCCATATAATCCGCTAGATAAACTACTAGACGAAAACGATAATCCATTTCCAGGACAAGAGCCTTATAATCAAGTTGATGCAATAGAAATGAGTCACGACATCTGTTATCGTGATACAGAGCGTCCTGATAACGTTCGTGTAGAGAACTCAAAATCAGACTGTGATAAGGTAATGCTAGATGAACTTAAAGATATGAAACCTACAAATCTACGAGAGAAATTTGATAGAAGTTGGTTCAAGGATTAATCGGAACAAAATACAAACTTGGTCTTGGTAAAGACCTGCTGACAACGTCAGGTGGAAAAGAATTATATGATGATAGCATGCAATCGCTGGCATCAGAGCTACACAAACCTTAAAAAATGTTTCCGCGGCGTAAGGTTGTCGCGAATGCCATTGATGATATCTGGGCGATAGAGTTAGTTGATGTGTCAAATCTTGCTCAGTTTAACGATAATAAGAAGTATCTCTTTAACGTTATTGATTTTTTTAGCAAATAGTGTACCCGTTTCAGATAAGACAGGAACATCGATAACTGATGCACTAAAACAAGTAATAACAAGTACAGAAAGAAAACTGAATAAAATTTGGACCGATCACGGAGCAGAGTTTTTTAATAAAAAAATTTGAGCAGTTTTTGGAAGAGAATAACATAAAAAAAATATGTTACAGGAAACGAAAGAAAAAGCGTTGTCGTTGAAAGATTTAATCGTACACTAAACAAGCTGATACATAAACATTTGACAGCTAAGAACACGAACAGGTATGTTGATGATCTTCCACATATTGTTGATAAATACAATAACACAAAACATCGAGCTACTAAAATGTCACCAAACAACGCGATTAAAAATCCGATTCTTGCAAACAAAAACATGTACCGCATACATAAATTTAAAGTCGGTGATAGAGTTCGAATTTCATTAACAAAAAAAAATATTTGAAAAAGGATTTACTCCAAACTGGAGTAAAGAGGTCTTTGCCGTTGATAAAGTACTTTTAACAATACCTGTAACGTATGCGCTAAAAAATCTAGCCGGGGAACCTATAACTGGTAGTTTTTATGAACAAGAACTACAGAAAACTGAACAAGATGTTTTTGTTATCGAACGAGCAATACAAAAGCGTGGCGATAAAAGCCTCGTTAAGTGGCGCGGATATAGCGATAAATTTTAATAGTTGGATACCAATCAAAGAGATTAATGCTGGAAAATAATGTTTTTGTAAACTTTTTCATAATTGCATAAGACAGATTTACATTTTACAAGCTTACATAATGATATTAGATATCGTCGGCGATCATCAGAGATCGGCATCAGACTAAATATTTTGACAAATATAAAATCGAATTTTATATTTTTCTGTTGGTCTGGAATTTTGATGTTCAAGAACGGCTTTATCAGCTGCCAAAACGATTGATTTTCATCTACCGTAAAATTAAATTTCAAATTCTTTTTTGTGATATGATATTTTACGTTATATCGACAAGCTGTCGGTCTTCTGTAATTTTTGTTGTTCCACGACGTTGTTGCGGTATATTCGTTGTTATCATCTTCAATAACGTCATCGTCGACATCAGCTTCGCTGACGTTTGTGTCATCTTCGTTGACGTTTGTGTCATCTTCGTTGACGTTAGCATCTAATGTATCATAGATATACTTTAATCTTTCCAAGAGGCTCATTATATAATTTTATATAGCTTTAAATAATATAACGATGCACAAGATAAGATGTATCGAGCATGTTAGGGTTTATAACTCCAATGCCCTCAAAGATGCTGTGAAAAAGGTATTGGCTGGCGAAAAAAAAATATTTCGGTTAATTTATTTTTAGTTCACTTCAGAAACGATAACATATTATTGACCGACACTGAAAAAAACCCCAATTATATAACGATAAAACAATTAGTGTAGTGTATGATAGAGAAGTTATCATGTTGTGGTGTCATACTTGTATTAGTCGAGATGAGCTTACTAAAATACTACAATGAATTTAGTTATCGTTGTATCGAAAGATGATCTAAGTATTGTGTTCGCTTGAGAAAGATGATTTTGTTATTCCATCTGCAATAAATTTTACTGCTCTAGGATTAATATCAAAATATCTTGCCGCAGCTGATATTGAAGGAAATTCTAGCTCCTGATCTATTTCAAGATTAAATGAAACAACATGTTTTGCCAGACATCTAAAATTGATACTACCACCTCGTCCTCCTCTGCTATTTTCTTTTGACGTGACGAGATCCAAGTTTTCTAGACGATTATCTGTTTTAATGTTGCTGATGTGGTCTATTACTAAACCATCTGGAATAGGTCCGCTAAACGTTTCATAAATAAATCCATGGCTATAATAACTAATAAACCTATCCGTTTTACTATCACGTACAGTTACCATCAAATACCCCATATTGTTCATAATACCAACAATTGTTTTAGTTTTTCTTCTTCGAATGATTCCTTTGTCAGATGCCTCATATAAATCAAACACGGGATGAGGTTGAAACTCATCTTGTAATGACAAGTTCTCAATATTATCATCAGCAACTGCGCCATTAACATGATATAATCGCTGCCCTTCTGGAATTTCATCACAAAACAATGTGTAAATAAAATCTTCCCAAAAATTTCGACTCGCATTATCGCCTTTAACGCTGATCTTATGACCAGCTGGTGTTGCTTTACCGAACGGTTGACCGTATTTAACGTGTATCACCGACCCCCAACATATTTCCCGCATACAAGTTGTACTTGGGGTGAACATAATACTACTCCTGCTCGCTTGCGTTCGTCATCATTAAATTTTGTGTCATTATACTATAAGCAATTTACATCTCTAATTGATTGTTTGACTAGCCCTTCGACCAGTGAGATACTTTTTTGAACAATAAATTAGAGATTTGATAGTATATTATATAGCAATGCTGAAGTTACGTGATATAGCAAAAAAGAGCCTTATAGATGAACCTACAAAAAATAGCTACTGCTTTTGCAGGATTTGACAACAGCTATCGGTTTGATAAACAAATCGTTTTAATAAACTTTACCGCAACAAATCTTTATCATTTGTTAGAACCAACCATAAAACGTGAACTTGAAAAACATAAGGGTTTCAAAATTCTAGTGCAGCATCACGTTATATTTTCTAAATTACATGTGACAGAAGAGTCGACTGACGAGGAAATTACAGATCCTTTTATCAACGCAAAATCAAAGCGTGTTTTGCTTGGAACTAATATTTCATTGCTAGCTGATGAAATACACCAGGAAATTTGGAAAAAGATAGAAGAATTTACTCAGGTTCTGGTTGGAAGTTTGAGATGATTACCGAAATTGTATTTCACACAATGAAATATAACGTATTACGCGGGAGCGGAGCTAATAGCGCTGGGTATATTGACCTGCCACAAAAAATAAAAATAAAAAATGCTATATAAACGTAAAAACTTTGATAACAAATGCTTTAAATGGGCTATTCTCTCTGCGATGTTTCCAGCAGAAAAAAAATGCTGATCGCGTTGACAAATATTTTAGTCACGTTACAAAATTAAATTTTACTGGTATTAACTTTCCAGTTGCGGAAAAATCAAATACCAAAGTTTGAAAAACAAAATAATATTTCAATTAACGTATTTGGTCTTGACGAGCATGAAAACGTTAATCCAAAATATATTTCAGAAAAAGCCTCGCAATCGACAATAAACGTATTGTTTTATAAAAATCATTACGTACGGATCAAAAACTTCAGCGGGCTTGTTGGTAAACAGTATAACAAATATAAAAATAAGAAGTACTCCTGTTATCGTTGTTTACACGGCTGTTCTGACAATGAAAAATTACAAAAGCATCTACAGTACTGTAATAATGTACAACGAATACCAATGCCAGGAGAGGATTAAAAAATTCTTCGGTTTGTTAATCATAATCATAAACTAAAAATTCATTTCGTTGTATACGCCGACTTCGAGTGCTTACTCCAGCCTGTGCCTGGCGCAGAAAATAATCCTAACTAATCAAGTACAAGAAAAATTCAAAATCATGTTCCATGCGGAGTAGCGTATAAAAGAGTTTGTTGTGCTGATTCGAGTTCATCCAAGCCGATAAAAATATATCGTGGTAAGGATCCAGCTGTTTGGCTTCTCAAGCAGTTGATTAACGAAGTTTATGATATACTTAAACGTTTAAAAAGAATAGTTCCAATGATAAAATTAACAGCCCAGCAGGAATCTGATCACGAGCAAGCAGAATTTTGTCACATTTGTGAAAAATCCTCTGACTCGCCTGGAAATAAAAAAAAGTACGTGATCATTGTCATTTGACCGGGCAATATCGTGGAGCTGCTCACGATAAGTGTAATCTAAAGTTTCATGCTCCAGATTTTATTCCAGTTGTTCTTCATAATTTCCGAGGATATGACAGTCACATTATCGTAGAAGCTTTTGGTGATCCTGAAATAACGTCTCGTTTAAAACTCGATAATATAATCAAGTGTATCCCAAATAATTTTGAAAAGTATATGTCAGTTACTTTAGGGAAGTTGCGTTTCATCGACAGCCTATAGTTTATGGCAGCATCGTTAGATGAGCTGGTTAAAGATTGTAGCGAGTTTTATAACCTACAAGATTGTTTTGAGGATAAATTAAGTTTGTTAACAAAAAGAGGAGTTTTTCCATACGAGCATCTCCATGATTGGAGTAAATTTAATGAAACTTCTTTACCTGACAAAGATAAATTTTATTCACAGCTAATAAATGAAAATATAACCGATGACGAGTATAAAATTATGCACAGAATATTTGGAAATAATTCGATTGTAAAACTTTTGGCGATTATCATGATTTATATTTAAAAACGGATGTGCTATTGCCTGCGGATGTATTCGAAAGTTTTCGTGGAGTAAGCTATAACAATTATGGACTAGATCCCTGTTGGTATTACTCTGTTCCTGGGTTATCTTGGGATGCTTTGTTAAAGTTTAGTAAAATCGAGCTAGAATTAATAACAGATGTCGATATGTTTAACGTTATCGAAAAAGGTATCCGAGGCGGTATTAGCATGATAACAAAAAAGTATTCGGAAGCAACCAATAAGTACATGAAAGATTATAATCCTGAGCTTCCATCGAAGTATATTATTTACAAACTGAAAACAATTTGTATGGTTATGCAATGTCAGAAGCAATGCCATTTGGTGGATTTCGTTGGATTACACCTGATCATTTTCTGGTGGAAACAGAAAAAAGATACCAGACGATGTTTCGTATTTCGTTGAAGTTGATCTCGATTATCCTGCTTCACTACACAATTTACAATGATAATCGATTATAGTTTGTTATCTCAGGAACAACAAGCAATAGCATCACCAAGACAAAATTCTATGGTAAAAAAAACTAGTCCCAAATTTACTTGATAAACGAAATTATGTTTTGCATTACAAAGTTTTAAAACAGACGGTAGATGCTGATCTTGTGTTGAGGAAAGTTCATAGAGTGTTAAAGTTTAATCAGTCGCCGTGGATAAGAGGTTATATTAGCTCAAACACGTCAAAGAGAGCTGTAGCTAAAACTGATTTCGAGAAAAATTTCTTTAAGCTTATGAACAACTCCGTCTTTGGTAAGACAATGGAAAATATTAGAAAGCGAGTAAACATCGAGCTAGTTAATGGTATCAACCGCCGAAACAAACTTGTATCAGGTGATGATTATGTCAGCATGAAAATTTTTAATGAGAACCTTGTCGCGATATAGCAACGAAAAACAAATCTAAAACTAAATAAACCGATTTATGTTGGAGCTTCTGTACTTGACTTGTCGAAGTGGCTCATGTACGATTTTCATTATAATTTTGTTAAGAAGCAGTGGCCGTCAAGTAAACTATTGTGTACCGATACTGACTCGCTTGTTTGTGAAATAGAGACTGACGATGTATATCAAGATATTTTTGATAACCGACATCTGATTGATCTTTCCGATTATCCTCGCGATAGTAAATTTCATGATGATTCAAATAAAAAGGTTATTGATAAGTTTAAGGATGAAATTGACTCCCTCATCATCAAATACTTTATTGGATTGCAGAGTAAAATGTATGCCATGTTGCTGGACAATAATAAAATCACAAAAAAAGCAGAAGATTTACCTCGCGATTTTGTTAAAAAAAATCTGTTAGGTTTGATGATTACAAGTACGCACTTGACGGTGGCGTTAGTTTTATAAGAGCAATGGCTATTCGAACAAATCGCCATAAGCTTGAAACAGATGTTATTATCAAACGTGGATTGAGTAATTTCGATGACAAACGTTATTGCGAAAACGGAATAGATACGTTTGCACTTGGATATCTTTGTTAAGATAAATCTAACGAGAAATCTATACTTGACATTATATTCTCCGACTAGGGTATGAAATTTTGTGTAAACAATAATAATAATGATGAAAATTTGACACTGACACATAGGAACAGTAGCAAGATCAAATATCTAATGATGGATGGTAAACAGTTGATAGTTGAAATTAACAATGAAACATCAGGAATATGTTTCAGTGGCCGTGACAGGCTAAAACTTTCACTTATCAGATCTGGTAACAGTGAGTATTTTAATTATCTTGAAAAATTGAGCCAGAAATTTTCAGAAGGATTTAATAAATTTCATGATCCAATCAGTCAACAAAAATATACTAAACTTACCATTGATCTTGATCGGTCAAAGGTATTTTCTATTGACAAAAATATCCTCTTAATAAACTAGAAATGAAAGATTTATTTGAGTGTCGTCGTTGTGTGAGCGGTAGAATAAAGTTTAGTCTCTATTATCATGATGAAAAAATATTTCTAATTTCAACAGTTGAAACCCTAATAATCGGTGATGAGGTATGAAATAATCTGACATCAAAAACCTCACACGTAAAAAAATTGTCTGTCCTGATGGGTGGAGGTCTCTGGTACAGGGATATAGTCTGAGCCAGAATCCTTGTTTTCCTTAAGTATAGTTGTTGGGAGAAGGATGGATGGGAGTCTCTAGGATAGGGAGATCATATTTAATAGGAGTCTCTGACACATGGAATATAGTCTCTGAGCCAGAATCCTTGTTTTCATCTACTACTTGAAATAGAAACTCACTTTCACGCAAAAGCTAACTTTTGGTTGTATGGCCCCTTATGGGAAAGGTAATGTTAAAAGTTTCGGGATTATCATACAACACTCCACATTGTATCATCAACACGTCGTGATGGTAGTGACCAATAACCTCCTCATAATATCCAACACGCTGTGTTGTGACTGACACCCAGTCATCCACTACACTATACCACCAACACTCCAATCAGAGTGAGTGATCATTGCCCAGTTATCTACCATCCAAAACCAACTGTATGCAATCAGCACTTCCTTTGGTGTGACCAACACGCAGTTAGTTACCATATCGCACCCAGTTATCTATTGTTCAAAACTAAATTATATCATCAACACGCATCTGGAGCGACCTATACTCCAACTTACATTCAAATACACAGATAGAGTGACCAACAGTCAGTTATCTACTATCCAATACTCCCACATTTTCATTCCAACAAAAGGGATAGGAATATACAAAAACTAAACTTATAAAGACACAAAAAGAGGCCATGATGTTAAACAGTGGGAAATGAAATAGCAAACACACACCATATACACATGCGCACACACAAACTATCGCAAACAAACAAGACTTATGGTGCTTACACACGCTATACCCACAAACATACCTATATACTATCACACAAAAGGGTAAAGGTGATTAAGAAATTATGTGCTTCTGTCTGATTGCCACCATAGAAGGTGTTGACCATTCTGTTTTAGGACAAGATTAAATGCTCGCACTAACTCTGAACTTGTTTAAGAAAATAAACTTATTTTCATCAATTTCTGTTTACATTTTTTTTTATTTTCAGTTTTCATTATCAACTTTCGTTTCTCTAACTTCACTTTTACATTTTTATTTTAAATTTTAATTTTTAAATTGTATTCTATGAATTATATTTTTTTCAATTCGTTTTCAAATTTACTTTTCAGTTTTGTTTTTATTTGTAAATTTTCATTTTTCATTTTTTCGTTTTCAAATTTTGTTTTTTGACTTTTGTTTTAAATTTGTCATTAAAAATTTTCATTTTTAAATTTAGATTTAAAATTCAATATTTCTGTATCTTCATTTTTAATTTTTCATTGTCAATTTTCATTTATTAAATTTAATTTTTCTAAATTTCCATTTTCATTTTTGTATTGATAGAAAATTTCTTAAATGGACTGAAAAATACTTGGGATCATATAAAGCCCAAGCTATAGAGATTTCATCAAACATACAAATAAGTGCCTGTGGAATATGTAAACTGTTCTTTGCAATGTAAACTTTGTTTTCTTAAGAATATTAAAATTAAATTGTAATTTTCAATTTCCATTTTACTTCGGGAATAAAATTATTGCATTTAGTTCATTTTGATCACTCCTTTATGATACAACTATTATGTATGAGTTTCAATAAAATAAAAATTGTGTAAAATCATCTTTGGCATATCTCTCTGTCTTCGTCTCTCTCTCTCTGTTTGGAACACTCATTTGCTGACTGCTATGTTAGCCTGGCATCTAAAACTATAACATCACAGTTATCAGAACAACAATACAATTATCAGTAAAAATAATCAATAAATACTTGAACTGAATCTGTACAGGGAAATATAGCTGGATATGGATTAACTTCCATTAAATTACGAGGAACTTGTACAATCTATATAAATATTTAGAACATAACCGCACCCAGAAACGTTTGTATCCTACACTGCACAATAGCTTTCCTGGACAAATGAGGTATATTTAGCAGATTTTGAGGAGTATGTAGGTTGAAGTTATTTTGAAGTATGTCCAGATTGATTTCGCCAAAATAGATTATCCCTACCTTTCTTGGCAGTAGATGAAAGCAATACAAAAGTAAGGATAAAAAAGTAAAGCAGCTGAATAACATAAAACAGAAAATTTCCTATTTCATTTTAATGGTACTGCTCTTGAATTCATCCCTCATGTATCAACTTTTCCTATCGCTCAGGATGTATTAAAAAATTTGGTGCAAGGGTTCGGAAAATGTGATATTTGAAAATGTGATTTTGATGATGAAAAAAATAACTTCGATTTTGATTTATCCGTCTACATATCTGCAATCTCATTCCCCCCCCCCCAACAAAATATCACATAAGGCAGAAAATTTATACATATGGCCTTCCTGGAAAGAATCTCCGAGCTAGATAATTAATAACAATATTGATACATAGCAATATCAACATGCTAATAGGAAAGGAAAACAATAATAAAAAAGAAAACTTTAACACATAAAAGAAGAGAAGAGGAAGATAGTTTCTTCAGGAAAATCCTTCCTTAATGAATATTTTCATTTTTTATTTCTTGGTGAATTATCGATAAACGTTTTGTTGTTTTACGAAAATGATTTTACAACAGATTATTATTATTATTCAACTGCTTGAACAACATGGACAGAAAATCTTCATGTTAACTTTATA
>JAECUM010057942.1:0-21759 GCA_016617855.1 Megalonaias nervosa | reverse complement strand
CCTCTTTCTCTCTGTCTCTGTCTGTCTGTCTCTCTGTCTCTGTCTCTGTCTCTGTCTCTCTCTCTCTCTCTCTGGATAAGAAGATATCAAAATTTACGTCAAGACTGTAGACCCTCTAAAAAACATTTATGTAACCAATGAGGAGGCAATGTCAAGAAATGCAGACAAAAATCCAAAGAACAAAAAACCCCACCAAAATAAAAAAGTACACTTTAAGTATCATCTTTCTGTTTAATTGGTTTTCCACATAAATCGTGCAAATTGTCATTGTCAGTGACTGAACTTACATGACTTGTTGCTAGTCGATATTCTGTGATATCCCATCGTATACCGGTGAATCTCTCAGACAAACATTATACATTTTTAGGAAAAACACTTGATTTCATATGGTAATAAAATTGTTTAAGTAGCGATTTTAACACTCATCACATTCATAATCTTGTTTGAAATTGTTGGAGAAATAGGCGATAGATGAGTGTTGATTGTAAAGTGAAAGTAAAAAACAACTGAAATATGGGTACAGCGTCTGTTAACTTACTAGGCTATAGGCTTGCTAAGACCATGCAATGCATGCACGTTTCAATGCATAAACAAACAACGTAAGGAACCAGTCTATACAATTCAACTCAAGATAGTTGAAATCTTGTGTTCAAAGACGTTACCATCTGAGGTTTTTTGGACATGACCGCTCTGTGATGTTTCAACAATACGCTCGCCCCAACAATGTTCACTGTCACACAAGAAACGTGCCAAGAAAATTTTAATATATTTTTCTTTTTGCATGAAAAAGACATTAATTTGATGAAATGCATAATTTGAAGCATTATACGTGCGAGCTAAAGTGTTTTAAAGTCACTCTCCTAAAACTATTTCTGAATATTTTAATCGATGTAGCATTGCAACCATTAATTGTATTCGCACAGAATGGAGAAAAAAATGCATGCAAATGCATGGTTTTTGGCTTAATTATATAAATAAAATCTACTTTTCTGTAGATAAAAGTGGAAAAATTTGTATTGTCACTCGTACCTCTCGTGAAATATTTACTTATATTACTCAAAACAAGTAGACGTAAAAATTATAATAAGGAAACTGTTGACACGTAGTAATGTCTACACCCCTCTTTATTTTAGATACTTTTAAATGTTGTTCTTACCTTAACACCTGTAATGTTGTAAACTTGATGATCGAATGTTCGTGAAGAATTTAGTTTCTTTAAATTAATTAATTTGTTTGTACAGAACGAAATATCACAAAGAAGCATGTTTTCATCTGTCTCATAACACGTGTCCAAATACAGGACTTATTTCTAACGTGAAAATTAAATGTAGAGGGGACAAACACATATTTTTGTCTACTGCTTATAGAGTTATCAAGGAAGGTCACTGCAATATAGGAAGGTCGTGTCATTAAAACTAAAGGAAAAAAAACCAAAAAACAAAACGAGAACGAGTATGATACGTTACGATGAGAAACATGCTAATACTTACAACCCATCGTTCACACCTACAAACAAACACAAAGTTGTATATGGAGAGCTGGGTAAAATAATTAATATACAATTCTATAGACTAAACACGCACCCGCTTACAAATAAACCTAAACAGGGGAAGGGGAAATATTTTTAATTTGAACACACAATGACACTTACTAAACAAATCGGTGTGTGTGTGTGTGTGTGTGTGTGTGTGTGTGTGATTTGGATTTTTAATGTAGCTTTTTAAAAAAATTCAGTCTTATCGCTACGATGTCTGCAGTGTGGCAGCTTATAGTAATGTCTAGCACTGGGTCATCGTGTCGCAGACATGTAACATCATGTCCCACCCAGTCACATTATTTTGATACCAGGCTGACCGGTCCAGACACAAACCTCTTAATGTTGAGTGTTAAGCGAGGCTGCTACTAGTTCCATTTTTGTAAGTCTTTGGCATGACTCGATCGGAGTTCGAACCCGCTACCTCCCGCATCCGAGGCGGACGCTTTAACTACTTAGGCCACCGGAGTGGTCCCAAACAATTTAGTAGGGGAAAACATGTGTATTGTTTCATGCCAATTCATCAATGACGCCATGATACTTACCAACAAGTTGATAAGGCTACCAGGGGAAATAAAGATACACTCACACTATGAAACTTGCGAAAAAATGATAAGCGAAGCAGTGAAAAGAGGCAAATTGTTTGTCCATATAAATACAAGATCACGCAAGGACACGGGCAAATTGATAAAGGTACACGTGTATCAAAGGATGAAAACAGGTTTTATTTGTGATATCTCGTTCTCTGCAAATTCGATAATTTTGGAAGGAAGCTACTATTTCAGTACGTTTACAAAGTTTTGATTAAAAACTTGTGCGTTTGCATTGCAGAAGTATAAAACATTAATAAGAAGTAAAGATGAGTGGCCATATGGAATGACCAAATATAATTCTGACCGATTAAATAAATGTATTTCTGATCAACAGCGAATATTAAAATGAGAGTGGGGGTGTCATTATTCTGCAGATCTCGATAAATAATCATAACTAGACTTACTTTTTGAAATAAATAATCCGAATAGACTTCCACATTTCGATTTATCCGGTTAATATTTTACTTCTATGCTTTTTCAGGGTTTTATTGATCTTGACTTCCTTCCCAAAATACGTTCAGTACTTTTAAATCACAACAAAGCTTTGGCTTTCGATTAACAAGGACGGCATTCACTTTTTAAGAGAGGTAGTTAGCAAAATGATAAAGAAAACTTCTCATCTGGAACTTGTGCACTGTACACGAAGATCAGGGACCGTCTAAATCCGCAGTATTTCTTACATATTATTAGCTTATTTGGTTGAGTTGTGTACACCAAAGTGTTGATTGTGAAGAATAAGAAAAGGAAAACGCATCATCTGTTGTGATCATTTGTTACCTTTAATTCTCTCTGTTAATATATAAAACAATATTAATAACAACTCTCTCTCTCTCTCTCTCTCTCTCTCTCTCTCTCTCTCTCTCTCTCTCTCTCTCTCTCTCTGTATCAATTCCAATAGAAATAATATATGTCTGACTTTTTCTGCCTATGGAACAATATCAGTAGAAATGATATGTCTGTCTTTCTGTCTCTATATAACAATACCAATAAAAATAATGTGTCTGTCTTACTCTTCGTGTAACAATAACAACAGAAGTAAAAGTATCTATGTCTTTCTTTCCCTCTCTATAACAATATCAATAGAAATGATCTCTCTCTCTCTCTCTCTCTCTCTCTCTCTCTCTCTCTCTCTCTCTCTCTGTATCAATTCCAATAGAAATAATATATGTCTGACTTTTTCTGCCTATGGAACAATATCAGTAGAAATGATATGTCTTTCTTTCTGTCTCTATATAACAATACCAATAAAAATAATGTGTCTGTCTTACTCTTCGTGTAACAATAACGATAGAAGTAAAATTATCTATGTCTTTCTTTCCCTCTCTATAACAGTATCAATAGAAATAATCTCTCTCTCTCTCTCTCTCTCTCTCTCTCTCTCTCTCTCTCTCTCTCTCTCTCTCTCTCTCTCTCTCTCTCTCTCTCTCTCATTAACAGTCAAACTGTCATATCACACATAACATTACGGCAAATTTACAATTTGTAACCTTGTTGTAACAAACTGTATCAATGTCTTGAAGTAAAATTCCTCGAAATGCATTTGGATGCACAACAAAATAGTGGCTAATGTCAGAGTTAGTTTTATATTTGTCAATAAACGTATATTGGTATTTCTATCCTTCATGCTAAAATTCCCATGGAGAAATATAGTGGTATAGTGGTATACTTAATGTTAAATTCCTACAGGGTGATATACCATTCAAACGTAATGCGAAACTCCCATTAGAGTTCATAGTTGCCCAAATGTAATGTTAAATTCCTTTAGACTCCATAACATCCTAAACCTAACGTTATCTTCCCATTAGAATCTATAATGGTCCAAATGTAATGCTACATTCCCATCGACCCAATTTCGCTATCCACCCAGCAACTGGAAACATTATTGTTATTCTACTTTTTGCTGATTTTATGGTACTTCCGGGCAAAAAACTAATGACAATAGTGTTTAAAAAGAAAATCGTAATTGTTAATCCCCAAAAGGGGCAGCGGTAGCTCAACTGGTAGAGCTTCGGACTCTTGAACCAAATGTCGCGAATGTGATACCCGCTTAAATCAACCAGGGTAGGTGGCTCATTGTGTCTTTGGAAAAACCATTTAGCTCCCAATTCCTCGGCATGATGATTGTTTAAAAAATGCCATAAAAAACTGGTATCATTCACTTTTGACCAAATTTTTGACCTAGATGTGCTACTATTACATCTGTATCTGGTGATACTACTATACCTTTAACAGATCATTATGACTAAGACATTACGTTTCTTGATTACGGCATCACAGATAAATTTGTCTCACATGCGACAAAGTATGGCACTCAGACTGGTACTTGCTCAAGTAAAGTCATTCGGACGAATTCCTTACAATGTTTACATGAATTTGTGTTCAAGAATAGTCACTGCACCTTCCACGGAAATCAGGCGCCTCTACTATCTGACGATTTAGTATGTACAATGTTATATTTCCCTACGCCAACCAGCTCTGCGGACGCATATACAATGTTAATAAGATAAAAAAAATATTAAAAAAACAGTTCCAAACACTTTATCCCATTACATTATATCATGCGATGACTTCCTAAAGTCATACCTCTTGATTATAATTTGACCTAAGTGAAAGTATTCGTCAAATTATTAACATATTCTTTTGCAAAACCCAAAGTTGCCCATGCTCATTAGAGCACTTCCGTTATAAATGCTCGGTTTTGGAGGTAAAATTTTTTGCGTGTTAGCAAGCTCTTCAATTTAGGAGGTAAGTAAGTTTTGTATATACTCATCAATCACAATATGCCTAAATGGGAAGTGAATGGTTTTGAAAGAAAAAAAAAAATAACGTGCAGTTTGTAAGAATAGCATGCCCTGTCGTGGCATAAGGTATTGTTGTACAGAGCACTCAGAGTTGTATTAATGCTGAGCATAGAGCGACTAGATTTTTCTTGAATGTTGGAGGACATGCTCCAAATACCGCAGTGGCTGGACAACAATGCAGTATAAACCGCGAGATGTTGTAAGTACTTATTGGTGTTGTCTGTCTAGTATACGTAACGATAGACCGAATAAACTGGTTGTGTTATAATCTGAATCGAAAGGGAATTGAAATTCGAAAGTAAAGGAACAGTTCTCAGTATTTAACGTGCGGGAAGTGTTTGATATTCAAAGATAAATTAATAAATATCACAGATACTCTCGTTTTGCTCCGTCGTTTTGACAAGTACGTAAATGCATAGAAAGCAGATGTGAATAGACAAACATATTAAACTGGAAGCTGATGGAACAAGTGCCTGACTTAAAGATTACGAAAGAACAATTTTTATGTAAAGATTTATTATAAGTTCCATGATCAGTTAAATAAAGAATAGACTAGCTATGTTCAAAAGTATAACGGTTCCTTTGCGTTTAGATTCGCGTCGTTATGAAAATCTCTGTGTATATGAAAGAACTCGTCTAAATTGCAAAACTGTCATTAAAAATGAATTTCAGGTTCTAATTCATCGTACATTTTAGGACGAGTAACGCTCTCAGCTATTTTAGGAAGCTGCCAGGGTATTTCCCCATGTAAAATCTTCAAGGAAGAATAGAAACTTCGTTATGTTTAACCTAGAGCGGATATTGTTAAATTTACCACCAAAGCTGCCGATAAATTTGTAGAATGGATAATAAAATTTTTAGAAATTTAAATACTTGTGCTATGGTTGTATTTTTAAGTCGTAAACATATCTAATCAAGCAACACATATCCCGGATTTGCTGGCGCATTATGCGGTGGCAGATCTGGGCCTTTGTCTTAGCATTTGGACCCGACTTATAAATGAGTACACAAGGTACGTTTGGTACGGTCCTATCTTTGTTTCATGTTCTTTATAACCCATTGTCTTTCAAATCATTAAGCACGTATGGCCATACCATAATTAACTGAGTGGATATGGTTACTTCTGAAACGTTTTAAATTATGATTCTCTCATACGTTTGTTGATCTAGTCACTCAAAGTCTCTTGTAGTGGTGCTATTTTGCACGAGTTTAATAGTGGATTTAATTTTATTTTACTTTGTTTTGTTTTTGTGCTTGTTTGTTTGTTTTGTTTGGGGTTTTTCGGGGTTTTTTGTTTGTTTTTTATTTTTATTTTTGGGGGGTGAGTTGTTTTGTTTTATTGGTGATTTTTTGTTTTGTTGGGATTTTTTGGTTTGTCGTTTTTTGTTGCTTTTTTATTGTTTATTTTTGGCAGCTTTAGTGATTGTACATGAAATGAAACAATAAATAAATAAATAAATAAATAAATAAATAAATAAATAAATAAATAAATAAATAAATAATGATTCAGATTGGAAATGAACGTTAGGAGGACTGTCATCTTTTGTGGTAAATTCTGCATTGTAGTATCTATGAAAGAAAGATTTTTCAAAAAGATTTTGTCGTGCATATATAGCAAGCTTATAACTTTTGGGTTTTTTTTTTATCACATTTTATCCTTTAGTAAATATACCAATCTAAAGAGCCACGAAAATATTTGTCCAACTTCCATGGTATGCCTACATTTGAACACAAGCTTTTACGGACCAAATTCATTTCCATCTTCAAGTAGAAATGATACCAAAGAATGTTTTAGCACACACATGAAATCCGTTCGATCATGTTAGAAGTAAGAGCGCGGCAGCTTTTAACGGCGTCACGTACTTGCTTGGCTAACATGTGAAAATATTACAAGTTCGTTTCACTGGCGAACATGAATGACCATAAAGCATTCGTATGACCAGTCTTCATCAAAGAGATGACAACGCCATAAAAAAATTCCATCAAACATCCTCAGTTAGGTTGTAAATGGACGACTCATTAGCAAATGTTTCAGCACAGTTCTTGTTTTGATAAACCGAGAATCATTATTTAATTGAGTAAAACACTAAAATTCTTTGAAAAACATCATCAAAAAATCAGAAATGTCCATCTCTTTACAGTTTTCGACCTTGTAAGCTTAGAAATAACTGGTGTCAATCTCATTGTCCATAGAGCTTTATCAGACCTTTCCTTCTAAGGAAATTTCTCTATGACTGACAAAAATTTGAAGATCGCGTTGAAAGCTGTTCTCTGGAATGTTCTGTTAAGCAGTAATTAATAAATACAGGCACATATCGGTGGAAATGTAAGATGTGTATCACAAAGATGAGTTTAACTTTTTGCTGGAGAGAACGAAAGGCTGTGCCACTTCCGAATGGTCATACGGGGTTGGGCAAGCATATCCTGCCAATGTAATAAGTCTTCCCCACGGGCAAACATGAATGACCCAAAGGAAACAAATCCGTATTCTCTACCACTGCCTTGACGACTTCGGCCTGCCTTTCTCAAACAGATGACAAAGTTACAAGAGTTCAGTTGTCTACCGGAGAAGTTGAAAGTGAAAGATTCGTTAAACGTGATCTCTGGTCCATGTGCTCTCCTTAGAATAGTTTTCTTGGACTTGATAGTTTTCCGTCCGTAGCGGAAATTCAGCTTGACGTAGTAGCCTGAAGCGAATAAGGGATTTATTGCTACAAATATTAAGTTGTGTATTTGATGATAATAATAATAATAATAATAATAATAATTATAATTATAATTATAATAATAATAAATAAATAAATAAATAAATAAATAAATAAATAAATAAAAATATACTAACAATAAAGTCGTTTGTGTCTCTATCATCATTATGTGCTAATGACAAAAACGACGATGATAATATTGGTGATGATGATGATGCGGTATATAAAGGGTCGATTCTATTGAAGTGTTTTGTCGCAGCATGAATATAAACGTGATAAGAAAGTTGATACAAAAATGACGATAAACAATATTATTCGTAATATATTTATCACTTAAATTCGATCATTTACAATACGATTAACCCGGTAATAATTCGCGAATCTTTCTCAAAGTTGTCGAGAACAATCAAATTGACGTGAAGCGAAAATAAAACTAAGTTGATTGATTGTATATTTAAAATTCAAACCCAAACAACAGTTAAATTCGTGAAATACAGGCCCGTAACTTTGAATATCGCTAAAGAATCATTATATTTTTTAATTTATCTTTTTGATTACTCTAATACTTAAGTAAACTATCATGTTACCATGTAAAATATAATGTTGTTTTTATTGATTACCCCCACACGAAGTAGTAACAATTTGAATGTGAATTAAAAGGAACATTTTATGACAAATGGTTGATAAATTTTACAAGTTTAACACTTTGATCATGGTGTAGTGAAAGTCGGCAGAGTGACTGATATAAGATATCTTGAACGATGGTGTGCATGTAATTACATATGATATTTGGTAACTGTCAACAAGGTAACTAATATATGTCCAACAATGTTGTGCCTGTAATTACTTACGATATTTAATGACAGTCAGCTAGGTAATTGATAAATCTCCCAAAATGGCGTGCCTGTTATTACATACGATATCTGGTAACTGTCAGCAAAGTAACAAATATATGTCCGACAATGTTGTGTCTGTAATTACATACGATATTTAATGACAGCTAGGTAACTGATATAAGATATCTCCCAAAACGGTGTGCCTGTGATTACATATGATATCTGGTAACTGTCAGCAAAGTAACTAATATACGTCTGACAATGGTGTACCTGTAATTACATATGATAAGTAGTGACAGCCACCCATGGTGTGCCGATGATAATCCCTCACACCTGTGGTGTGCCTAAGAGTAAATAATCCCTCACACTTGTGGTGTGCCTTACATTAAAATAATCCCTCAAATCAGTGTAAGTGATTCATGTACTTTTGATATATGATCCAAGGGAAATCTACAAATGTTGAAGTCTGAACGGCAGATAGAGAAAGGTTAATTGGTTAGCATCTATATTGATTACCTTGCTCACTTTCGAGGTCAGTCTCTCTGAGATTTCTGGCTGACAGAACTATTATTTTGATCTGATCGACATTTGGCAGGTATGTAAGACCAATATATATTTCCCCGAGCGGCGCTGAACTCTGCAGTATTAAAAAGTAAAAGTTCAGTAACGAAAACTCCATTGCATGGCTAACACTCAAGCGTCTTGACCATTTCTTTTAATACACGTTCTAGAACTTGCATATAAAATGCACGCTTGCAGTGGCGTCACTAGGGGGGTGCAGACCGCACCGGGTGACACCATCAGAGGGGTGACACCAAAATGACTGTCTATAAAATTTTTGAATTTTTGTGCAGGACGGAGGCCCATGGGGGTGACACCATGAGTTACCGCACTTGGTGACACCAACCCTAGTGACGCCACTGCACACTTGTTCTCTTGACATGTGACTTAAATAATCAGTGTATTTGGTTGTTAAACTACAAAAATAATTACGTATTTGAGATACAGAGATCTATGAGAAAAAGAAAAGAAAACTTCTTTATGATACAAATACTCTATAGTTTTCCAAATGAAAACTGGTGATTTAGATTTATCGAATATTCGAGCATTACAGTAATATCAAATATTCGAGCGCGACCAGTTACTCCGATCATACTCCACATATTTTCCAGTGAATCCAGATAAGCATTTCACAATATATTTGTGTGTGTGCTTTTATATGATCGGTGTGTACCTGGATAGTTTGTTCCAAATCTCGCCAGCATATATCTCCACGTGTCAGATCGAAGTCCTTCAGGGGGACGAAGATATGACCAAGGGAGTGTCTCACACGTCTTTTATCCACGTCATAGACAGAAAACCGGACGCTCCGTGAGGCAATTTCCAGTGGTGGCACCTGACAGAAAGATAGATATTCTTAAACTATGTTATAATAATATAATGCCAATTTGTTAAGAAGATGATATCGGTTGTGAATGAATCGATATTACAGCCATTGCCGAAAAACCTAACCCTCACAATAACAGTGATCCATCTCAATAAAGCTTTTCATGGGAATCACAAAAGTTACATCTCAATAAAAATTTTCATGGTTATCACAAAAGTGACATTTCAATAAAGCTTTTAATGGGAAACAAAAAAGTGACATCTCAATAAAAAAAATTTCACAGTGATATCTCAATAAAGCTTTTCATGGGAATCACACAAGTGACCAATATTATGAGAGGGAACTTCATACGGAGGGGTTTTCTAGCAAAGCTCTGTCATAATAAAGGCAAATACAAGAACAGGATATGTAATAATATGACATCACATTCTGATTGGCTAAGAAACCAAAAGTACATGAAATAATCTAAGCGTTATAAGCTATATAATGTTTCCGAGTCAGTTCTCATTTTACAATGTCTCCGTGCCTTGCAAAAAATGTTTTAGTATTTTTATATTCTTGTCAAGTCATGAAAAAAATCAGAGAGTGTCTTAACTCTGTGTTAATTTTATCATGTGCGTCCTTGCTTAATTAATTAATCTAACTAGTTTTCCAGTCGTACCAGCCATTCCATCTTGAATATATATATATATATATATATATATAGAGAGAGAGAGAGAGAGAGAGAGAGAGAGAGAGAGAGGATATCTACGGGGGGCGGGGGGGGGGGCTTTTTGTAGGTATACAGAGATATTTCCCAAGTGACACTACAAACTTGTCCACCTCAACTTAAAAAAAACGAAGATTATCTTTTTATTATATATCTTTTTAAAGGCAAACACCGTCGACTTGCAAAGATTTTGTGCATTATATGTCAATGCGATTAACAGCAGCACTGCTACACCAATAAAAAATTAATAAATTTTACAATAAAGGTGGGACAGCTACGTTGTACAAATCTAGTTTTTACATATCACATTTCAGATTGTGTTTTTTGTCAAAATAATGACTGTATTCGTACGATAGTGAAGAAATTTTTATTTTAGATAACAATTTTCATAGACGGATTAATACTGTTGGGTGTTAAAATGTAGAAACATCACAGAGCGGTTGTATCTGACAGATATCGGAGCTTAACAAAAGATTTGAATGATTTTGAGGTTACCTGTGATGATTTTCGTTCTTTATATTCTTAATTTCTACATTAAAATTTTAATTATTGTGTGGCCTTGGCAAGCTTGCTCTCTAGTTCTGTAGCAGACGCTGTATAAAATTTTCAATTGTCACTTAATTTCGGTTTACAATCAACAGTAATCAACGCCCGATTTATCCATCGTTTTCAAACACGACTTAACATTGCTACTTATATAAGTTGATTACTATATTTGATCACAATGTTTTTTTTTTTCTTTAAAAATGTGTACCGTTTGCCGTAGAGTACTACAGGTATACATATGGGTAACATACAGCAACAGGCCATTTATGTTCAGTAGCTGAGCTTCCATGATTCATGTTAAAAAGAAATAATTATATAAAGTTAATACCTTAAGTCTACTTTTTGGTGTTTGGAGTTTTTAGGCATTTCTTGATGGACGTCGTTGAATGCATAAATGTGCAACAATGCAATAGTTTCCAAGTAGAAAATAAACCTAAATACTGAATATTGAATTACAGATTTGAATAACAATCGATATATTTCCTAAATGGGGAAAAAGTGGTTAAAAAATTGGTATGGTCACTGTGGCGATATAATTTTTCTCCCACTGATATATTTCAGTATCTCACTATGAAACATATAATAGAAATGCTGTCACAAAATCAAAATATGATGGCGATGAAAAAGTATTTATTTCGGAGTTCACACAAAGGATTAGAGATATTGCATTTCAAAGTTGGCCAGAGCATGTTACTAATTCCTCAAAATTTTATTACTATAGTCAGTATAAATCATTACAACAATGTGAGAAATACCTCTCATACAATATTCCTTTTAACTTAAGAAAACATTTAGTGCAGTTGAGGTGTTCAAGGGGGTCATCTTTTGCAACAGCAATGACGGTGAGCTCAACACACACACACACACACACACACACACACACACACACACACACCGCAAAGTACACATCCAAAGATGCTGCCCAAGGCTACAATTCCATCCTCTGAACCGGTGAATGTGCTTGTTCTTTCTGAAGACATCAGTTCGCATTGATTTTTTTTTCCATTTTTTTTTATAGGAGATCAAATCTGTTTTTATTTTGTGAAACTCATTTTGTGGAAATATACTCTCTCAATGTTAATCGCGTTTTATTCCTCACTAACTTGCAACCTTTCCCTTTCTCTTTCTTTTATCCATTCCCAGCTGCGTCTACACTCTTTTTTACTTATTGCTTTATAAATTGGCCAACACCGATTCTCTTCCATCAATAAATGGCTACAAAAGTCTCTGTTCTTACTTAAATTGCAATTCTAAAATAGGTGTAATAAAATCAATCATTTATTTAAATCCAATCTTACTGATAATTTACTTTCGTAAGAGACCCATGATCACAATATATCTTTGTCTAATGACACCCGGAAAAAAAACACTGATGTAATTCTCTTTGAAGTTTTGGTTCCAATCGATCTTGTAGGTAATAACTTTTAATTTTCGTATTTAATTATCGAACTATGAAGGATCTACAGTTTGAAGTAAAAGCTGCAATTTTAGATAATAATGAAAATGTCAGTAAATTCCTTTTCCAGTTGGAAAATAAAAGAGTGTTAGGAAGAATATACACCTGAATGAACGTTACAATGATGTATATAATTCTAGCACTAAACGTTTGGAGTGTGTTCCCATTGGTATACCAATATCACTATTAATTAAAGTTTATTCGAGGAAATTTAACTTGATTCGACCAAATTATCCAAGGAAGACATTACATTTCTTACTGGACTGTTCACGAAAGAGGAAATCTGGAAAGTCATAAGTCTCCTGGTCCAGGTGGTCAAGAATTCTATGAAAGTTTCTCGACGTGATTGGTGATACACTTGTTAAATTATGTGACATGATATGAAACTTTAATATCTTATATGAATCCAAAAAGCTGTCATACGTCACACTTCTATTTAAAGATCCCCACAGGTCGAAAATATGACAAATTGGAGATATCTGTTTACTGAAATTGGATCACACAAAATAGTATAAAAAAATCGTAGTCAAAAGTCTAAGTAATGTAATGTCATATATCACGGACATAGATCAAAGGTGTAAACGGTCGCTCTATATTTGACGATTGGAATTTAATTCGAAACATGTGCTCATATAAAACAATACAAAAATTTTTTGTCTGCCTTCATTTGTCTAGATCAAGTGAAAGCTTTCATTCGAGTCAATTTACAAGTCAAATATCGTATTAATCTTTCGGTCTTTTATGCAGATTTTACGAAGTGGATTTACAAGTTCATGTCGAAAATCTTACAATCTTTCGGTATTTTATGCAGATTTTACGAAGTGGAGTTCTATATTGCTGTTTTTTTAAAACTGATATATGTTCCTCAGTCATTCCGAATAATATTATATCAGAACCTTTCCCAACTTTAAGGGGTTTGTGTCTACCTCCACTATTGTATATTTTAGTATATGAACCTGTCGAGTTGGAAAAAAGTTCCGAAAAGAAATCATTTGTATATAAGTTCCAGGTATACATCAGATACCTGCATGATCTAGGCATTTGTGTTGAACTGAATAATCTGTTTAAAAATATTTATTTTTGCTCCAAAGAGTACTGTGAAGCGTTCGGAACAAAAAATAACTTTTTCCCAAATCAAAATGGAAATTGTATGCGTAAATGGAAAGGCGTCAGTGACCATCCATTTGGTATGTCATGAATTCAGGGTCAGAAAATAGTGGGTTTTCTCTTTGGAAATGGAAATGACAAACGATGATGATTGAAATAATAATCTTAAAACACCTCAAAATACCCAACGTCTGTGGAAAAATATTACTCAGCGATGATTATTTACCAAAAATGGAATCTTTTCGCAAAACATGGACGGTTTTGCAACTACAATCCTTTAATCCAAACATAGGATTAATAACTTTACGCATAGTTTGTATATTACCAAGTTTGAAGTAAACTGCATGAAAATCATTCAGGAACTCATCCAAGATAACCCAGATTTACTTTTAGTAATCTGTCCCCCAAGATTTTAAATCAATTAGAACTGAATTATTGCTTTGTACAACTCAAGGTCGCAAGATTATATGATTTTGATTTTTTTCTGTACAGTTTGGAAAACTTTCTGCAACGCATATATTGATCTGTAACTAGAGATGTATGCTTTTAAAACTATACACAATATTTCACTTGTTGTTTTAGAATCCTTGGATGGGTTTCTGAAGAGCAATGAAGAACAAATATCTTTATTTTTAATATAGAGCGCATTTACGGCCCAAATAAATTTTTTTTTCCTTTATTATGATTAGCCTTTGCTACCATTTGGCAAAATGTCGCGGTTAGCGATGCGAATGCTCTGTGTTAAATATCGTCCGAGACAGGGCTGCGGACAGGATTTGTGGGCCCTAAGAAAAATTTTCCAGTAGGCCCCTATGAATTACAAAATAAAATGTCTTCTTTTCGGTGATGGGTCGCCTGACCTTTGTGGCCCCCCGGATTTTGTCCTAGTTGTCCTACCCTGACCGTGGCCTTGGTCCAAGACTAAATCTGCGTGTTTCACATTTCCACTATCATTTCGTCAAATAAGGTCATGACGTCGGCATGTGCCTATAAAGCCACAGGGGTGTCAATTTGAACTCTTATCGGTATTGTAACATTTTATGATAGAAATAAGCCCACCCATTAAAATACATTTTTACTAGAGTTCAGAGATGACAGCGAACGTAGTCCTTTGAATCTACATATATTATTCTACAAAAAGCATAATAAAGTAACATTTTTAAGACTTTCAACATGAATGATTTTTAAAAACCCTGAAACCCCTCATGATATGACTAGTTCGCGCTCTCATGTGTGTGTGTGTGTGTGTGTGCGTGCGTGTGTGTGTGTGTGTGTGTGTGTGTGTGTGTGTGTGTGTGTGCTTTGGATTTTTAACGTAGCTTTAACACTTTTTGAGTCATATAGCTATAACGTTTGCTGTGTGACAGTTTATAGTGATGTCTAGCAATGAGGCATCATGCCGCAGACATGTAGCATAATGTCCCACCCAGTCACATTATCAAAATAACAGGCCGACCAGTCTTAACATTAACCTCATAAAGGTGAGCGCCCTAGGGAGGCAGCTGCTAGTACTATTTTTATAAGTCTTTGGTATGACTCGGCCGGGGTTCGAACCCGCGACATCCCGCATCCGAAGTAGACGCTCTAAAAACTAGGCCACCGGAGCGGTCATCTAGTTCGAAATGAGCCGCGAAATGAGCCTAAAGATGTCGATCACATTTTAGGCAAAGACAAAAGAAAATAGGTCATAGCTTCACTTTGTGAGAGGATATGCTGATTTTCTGAAATCTTCCGCGTGCCGCACTTTATTTATTTATTTGCGGGTGAGAGTGAGTTACAAGAGGGTTAAGGGGAGAATACCAAAGGGGTATATCAGGGCTATATCAGCCTGTTACCCGACAGCTTGCTGCACTCGCTCAAGCGCTACGCGAACAATCGGTAAGGGCTCATTTGTAGCGATCAACGAGACTTGGCGATAAGTCAGGCGAGAGTTCAGTTGAGAAAAAAAAAATGACGCTTAACGTAAATGTGACTGAGATAGTTCTGAATAATATCAACACCACAATGTTTGTATTGCGTGTTAAATAATGGATTCCTCCAATCAAATACGAGCTCTATGTTATAATATGCAGAAACTAAGTCGATGCGTCTGATTGGCTGAGATAGTCAGCCAATGAAGGCAATCTCTACATCGATCCTTGCCAGCTCCATCTGTAGCAAGTGAGCCAATGATGGTACAAGTGTGGCATTCTCGGCGCAAATGCTGCATTGAACTGAAGTAGCCGCTGACCCAAAAATAGCAATTCATGAAAAAGGCAATAATAATACTAATACTAATACTACTATTACTACTACTACTACTACTACTACTACTACTACTACTACTAATAATAATAATAATAATAATAAGAGCAGCTAACTGCTATGCATTTGGTGCATGAATGTATGTATGTATGTATGCATGCTTGTTTGTTCTCGACACATACCTGAAAATAGAATGTTTGGTTGAAAACTGGAGACAGCGTCTTTTTTACAACTTTGGATGTCCGACATGTTCTTTCATCAGGTAAGAGATAAATCTTTACAAATGGATCACGTGGCGATTTGTCCTTTTCTCGTTCTAGAAAAATAAGATCAGATATAAATGAAGAAGATAAGAAAACCACTTTCGATATGGAAAGTTTAGGATCATATTATTCACAAATTTTGAATACGAAACTCAAGCATAACCTCCCAAAACTTTGAGAGACGCGATGACTCAGTGGTTAGCGTGTCGTTCTCTCAACCATAAGTGTTCGGGTATGAGCCGTGTTCAAACCAGGTCGTGTGGGCCATAGTGAGTCTCTTGAAACGGTATTTTACTCCACTTGCCGATAAAACCTTTCATGTATTGATGTACCATAAAACCAAACAAACGCAATACTAAACTTATCTCTTCAATGAAGATTATGATCATAACTTTAAAAACAGACTTACCATTTCTACTAGGTTCCACTTCAGTCACATACGTGTATTTGAAGTAACATACCTGCTTGAGGGATTCTGAACCTGAGTTGGTTGCCATAACCAGCATGCATACACGGTAGATGGCGAATGGGTTGTAGACTACTGCTTACTATCCCCTGGTTTCTCAATCTGATTAAAATCAGATCTCCACTGTTATACATTAAGATCTGACAGCGAACGCTTAGGGGGTCATGTTCTGGCAACTTATCAGCCAATCAGAAGAAGTCTTATATCTTCACGTTTGGAAACAGAGCGGTGTGGATGAATAGTATGATGTGTACCGAACGATTTAATTTGCTTTCAGATTTTTGAAAGCTGCTTTTCCACTGGCTAATTCAAAGGTACCAGAACATGAACCCTAAGCGGTCGTCGTCAGACCTTTACGTAGGACAGCGGAGATCTAATTTAATCAGATTGCTGATTTCTCTGCTTACATGTAAATCTTGTGATTCCAAATGTATCCTGATAGAAGTAACAGAATGTTAATAATTGTTGACTTGGAGCTTGTGTGGTATATTCATAGTCCAAATTAATCGACAATGATGGTCCTAGTTGCTAATGCATCGACAAATTAGATCAGTACTGTTATTAAGTGAATCAGATTGGTTGAGGGAAACTTATAACGTTTAGAGATTATTTAAATGTTTTAAGATTATTTAGTGATTTTTTTTAATGTTTAGAGATTATTTTATTTAAATGTTAGAGATTATTTAAATGCTTAGAGATTATTTAAATGTTTAGAGATTATTTAGAGATTATTTAAATGTTTAGAGATTATTTTATTTAAATGTTTAGAGATTATTTAAATGCTTAGAGATTATTTAAATGTTTAGAGATTATTTGGAGATTATTTAAATGCTTAGAGACTATTTTAAGGTTTAGAGATTATTTAAATGCTTAGAGATTATTTTATTTAAATGTTTAAAGACTATTTAGGTGGCGCTCTACAGTTTCGTATTTTTGCATAGGGGTTAAAATTTTAAAGAAAAAGTATTTCCCCGGGTTTCCTCACTAGTTATACTGGCTATTTAAAAAAGACCTTGTATATCTTAGGTATTGTTCAAAGAACCTTTAATTCCCTTTATTTTGGTGTATGATTGATGGGTGTAATATGGGTTATAGAGTATGCAGCTTGGCCTTACTCCAGATGTACACCTTTCAAAAAAACTGCTAGCTCCACTTGGTCATTTTCACTTCCTGAACTTCAGAGGTAAATTGTAAAAAAAAGAGCCGATAACTTTTTTTTTGCATTTTATATATTTGGTAATTCATTCATTGCACTTTCAGAAGCTGGTATTGTCTAGTCTGGCAAAATTCATTTTCCCTATTTTAATAGGTGCTAAGGATAGTGTACTTTAGACAAATTCAGGCTGTTTTTTGGAGCACAAGGGAACAGTCATTTTAGTTAGCGGTGTGCTAAGATCATTTACAATTTCCAAAAGTACAATATCCAAAAAGAAATGTCAGCCACATTACATCAAAGTAGCATAGAGGTATTCCAACATTCTCTCCACTGTGCATGTTTTAAATGCAAACAACTTCACCATACATACGTCACTCTCTCAAAAGTACATAATAACTGGTGAGCGCCCCCTTAAATGCTTAGAGAGTATTTAAATGTTTAGAGATTATTTAAAGGTTTAGAAATTATATAAATGTTAAGAGATTATTTACAGTTTATTTAAATGCTTAGAGATTATTTTATTTAAATGTTTAGAGATTATTTAAATGCTTAGAGATTAACTAAATGTTTAGAGATTATTTAGAGATTATGCAATTGTTTAGAGATTATTTTATTTAAATGTTTAGGAGGCGCTCACCAGTTATTGTGTACTTTTGAGAGAGTGACGTATGTATGGTGAAGTTGTTTCCATTTAAAACATGCACAATGGAGAGGATGTTGGAATACCTCTATGCTACTTTGATGTAATGTGGCTGACATTTCTTTTGATATTGTACTTTTGGAAATTGTACATGATCTAAGCACACTGCTAACTAAAATGACTGCTCCCTTGTGCTCAACAAATCAGCCTGAATTAGTCTAAAGTACATTATCCTTAGCAACTATTCAGATAGGGAAGATCAATTTTGCCAGACAAGACAATGCCAGCTTCTGAAAGTGCAATGCATAAATTACCAAATATATAAAATGTAAAAAAAAGTTATCCGTTAATTTTTTTACAATTTACCCCTGAAAGTCAGGAAGTGAAAAAAACCAAGTGGAGCTAGCAATTTTTTGAAAGGTGCACATCTGGAGTAAGGCCAAGCTGTGTACGCTATAACCCATATTACACCCATCAATCACACACCAAAATAAAGGGAATTAAAGGTTCTTTGAACAATACCTAAAATATACAAGGTCCTTTTAAATAGCCAGTATAACCAGTGAGGAAACCTGGGGAAATTCTTTTCCTTTAAAATTCTAACCCAATGCAAAATACGAAACTGTAGAGCGCCACCTTAGAAATTATTTAAATGTTTAGAGATTATTTACAGGTTTAGAGATTATTTAAATGTTTAGAGATTATTTAAATTTCTAGATATTATTTAAAGGTGGTTATTGATAACTGCTTATAGGCAGAAGGCGATATTGAAATTCTGAAGGATGGGAAATGAGAATTTCAGGGATATGCTTTATTAATCTGTGTCCAGGTTTAACATTGCAACGCAGACTTATTGATACAAAATCTTTGTCTAGGTTTAACATTGCAATGCAAAGTTATTGATTATAGTTTTGAAACAGAGTATCGTCTTAGATACTGACGCTATGAAGTTGTCTTATGGAAAAATGATGAAAGAAGCAAAGTACTGAAAATACTGTGGTGAAGACTTGATTTGACATATACATGACTTATACAAAGTAATAACCACTCATGTGTATATAAAGCCATAACAGTGTGTGGACTAATGAATATTTGAGGGTAAGCATCATTTCTGTCACCTGCTTGTGATACGATAGAAACATGTAAGAAATTTGTTAAAACATTGTTCATAAGAGAACCTACATAATTTTGGTGGATTCAATTGCTTGAACGTAACCTAAAGTGGAAAAAGAATGCAGAGAGATTTTAAAAGGCACATTGTAATATCAGCTCTATATGTTATATGCTTGTCACAATATTGCCGTATTCAATACGAGCATTTGATTGCATATACCGTTTTTGATTGCATATAAAGTTGTGAGTGCATGGTAACCTCGCCTGAACGTATCTGTTATTATCCACTACATTTTGTTTCTTAGCTGCATTGAATAAATTAAAAATTCACAAATGCCCTGTGACGCACTCGCAGCCCATTCCACATAAGCAAGTTAAACTTGATCGAGGGTTGGCATGGCAGTGAGTATTAAAAATGAATCTACCTGCCATTCTGCCTCCCAGTATTCTCTTTTTATTGAAACCTGAATGGAAAAGTGATGCAAACAGCTAAAAGACCCCTCTGTACACAACCATTTATTCAATGACATCATTATGCTTATCATGAAGCACACTATGACGTATTAGTAGTATATATTTTCTGAGAGTCACTTTAATCCCTGTCTCTACCATAATTACATTTTTGTTACTGTCATTTTTCTTAAGTTCGGTTAGAACCCAACGATTCTCTGTAAAGTTATACTGCAGAAACCAAACTGTTGACGGACGGAAAACGTGATTATTATTGGGCTACGCAGACTTCGTCGACTGGAATCTAATAAGTTACACATAAGTTTTAGAAATACAAATAAAGACAAGTGCACTTGTTGACCAGTGTTGCATTCCGCAATCATTGTAACATGTTAATTTAATAAATTGAACGTATATAAGCTGACTCGCCGTGTAATTCCTTTATCTTGATTAGGTTCACAGTCAGTTGTTCCACAGTGGCATCGTACAACATGGAAATCCAGATACGGCCATTCTGACTTGGTGGTAGGTGTCCATCCTCTGTGCCTATGTTGCTGGAAATGCAAACAAATATGTAAGACCTTTTTTAGAATCCAGAGTAGATGTGTCATTTCTTTGAATCTTTATGTTCTTGACACAGAAAAAAAACTCCTAAAAGTTTATAAAAATTCAGGGATTGTAATGTACGTCTTCAAAAGTTGAAAATTAACAAGGAAAACCAATTCGTCATATGAGGGTCTTTTTAAATTTAAAAAAATATTATTTTTAATTTCCCAATTGTAGTATTCGTTTAAACAAAATCTATATTGCGCTCCGAATGCGCGGTATTTATAGCAGATTTATGATATTTCTATTCATCATAAAGTGAGATTAAATTCTCAAATAATTTAGTGCAGCTTATGGTGCGCTCTAACGACGAATTTGGATGCACGTTTGAAAAATATTAGCATCTTAGAGGTTTGTCACAAGTGCTGCTCGTTCGGTTTGCTATCTAGATTTCAAATTAATTCATTACAGGAGAGAAATTCAAAGATTTTATCTCGAATCTCCTTGTCAGTGTCTACCTTTGCAACCATAACATCATTCGGTCATTTCCATCAAGTCGAGAAATAACTTCGGTTCAAGTTTTAGGAACACATATAAATTTGTCGGGTTTGGTGATTAGCTTCCAGTGGAGGCCTCGACGTATCTTGCCACAAAAAGGGGCGCCAATGTTCCGATTGTGACTTTGTCTCCTGTCGCCGCCATATTTTTCCACGTGAACCAAGAGTTCCGAATATAACTTCCAATGGTGAAGAATTACATCCGAGGTTTCTTTCTCAACTTAACAAAAGCATGACAGTGATATTCCGGATGCTACCGTTGATGAAACACATCCCTCACTTCCCCTGCTTTTACAGATTCCAAAAGTTAACTTTGTTTTATAAAGGTCACAATATTAACACCAGTCGTACAACAATCTTGAAAAATGGTGATGCCATGATACTATATGTAGAACAAGATCGAACATCTGTTGTTGAGTTGGTTGGTTGATTGGTTTGGTTTTTGTTTATTTTAAACGTAATTGTTGTCCGACATAATGACGGGTCGACATAAAGAGATTTTATCTTAAATATTTTGATAAAAGGACGCTCTTGATGAAGAAATTTAGCAAAAGTAATACTACAGAGGGACATATTGTGAAGTATGATGAGTAATAGGGATTAGAAAAATAAAACGAAATAGTATATATATATATATATATATATATATA
>JAECUM010057941.1:0-30189 GCA_016617855.1 Megalonaias nervosa | reverse complement strand
GAAGGCTGGGAACCAATGCTCAACAGTATTGTCATAACACATCATAGGCAAACTATATCCCAAACTTTATATCATGTTCATTTTGTCTATTTTACTGTATCCTGATCCAAATGCTTTATAAAACTGAAGGCACAACAAATATATATGATCACTTGCTCATAATCAAAGGCATCCAACATCTTCATGTTGCAACCAATTTACCAAAATGTACTGAAACTGAACAAAATCATTGATTGATTGATTGATTGATGGTTTACAAATTTTTATAAACAGTAGCCATATCTGAAATGCAGCCTCAAGATCTGGAGGTAACAAGTTCAACCAATCAGATACAAGAAAATTTATTAATATGCACATATCTCATTTACTACAGAACCTGTCAATAGCAATGATGATATAGCTTATTTACCAAAGTGGAGCAAAAATCGCATTGGAAATCAGTCTCCAACAAAGCCAATCAGATAGACAGATACGAGATTACTGCATTAATATGTGTAGTTCTTACCCAGAATCAACTCATCCAACAACATGTATTTTACAACTTTAACGATGAATTGCTAGAGTGTTTGCAATCATGGCTAATCAGATACAAGATCACAGATTAATGTGAATGGACCTCTCCCATTATTGAACTCATTTGAGATTATAATGATATAAGCCCATGTCTGATGCTTGATTGAAATTGAATTAGATATATGGACTGAGAGTGGTAACAATCAATTGCTGACAGACTGATGCTGGCTCATGCTGTAAGCTCACTTGGCCTTATGACCAGGTGAGCTAAAAGTTACCACCTATACAATATGTTCCTCTTAAACGTTTTTACATTATCATCAGGAAATGAAGATTTATAGGGTCTGTTACCTCTTTCTGTAACTTCATAATGCATTCAACAGTACTGGCTGGAAGTCCCTTCATAGGCCTAACTGCAATGCATTCCACATTTGACACCAATGCCATAACGACCTAGGTCTGTGGTAACAGCCTCTCCAAGCATATCTCCTGCAGTTTACAAAGACCATTAAAAGTCACCATTGATTAAATTATTGAATGGATGTTCATTGCTAAATAAGAGTGGCAGTCAAGAAATGTAATTGTTCAAAGAACTCAAACATAAAACAAGAGTCCCTCAAAGGGACTGATGTTCAACTGCGCAAAATGAATTTCCAAGAATTCAAGTTAAGACTATTTCTTCCTTTTAACTGCTGAGTCATGAAGCCATCTCTGATATTCTTCACCGAGAACAAGATTTTTTTTAAATTGGTTGATGTGCTGAACATATTGGCACCATTTTCATTTAGGACCAAGAAGATATCATTAGAAATGTATTGGTCAAAAAAAAACATGTCAATATGACAATCTGTTCAAGAGATATAGTGACAGCAATGTTTTAAAGACATAAGTTGAGGCAGCATATTAGATGCATGATTGGCATCATTTTCATTTAGAATCAACTAGAAGTCTACTGGTTAAACCCCCACATTGACACGACTATCCATTAGGGATGAGTAGAGATAATAATATTTTCAAGATGGCCACCATGATGGTTAGTCTGCATCATTTTCAATTTATGACCAACTAGCAACCATAAGAATTCTTCTGATGAAACCCTGTGTCAAAATGGCTTATCATTTAAGAGTTGCAACAACAAGATGGCTGCCATATCAGATGTCAGATCAGCACCATTGAAATGTAGGACTAACAAAATAGAAGTCTTCTGGTCAGCTGGTGAAAACCCCATGTTGATATGAATTTCCCATTTACCCTTTTTGAGAACTAACAAGATTTTCATGATAGCTGCTATGTTGGCCATACTAGATGTCAGATGCACACAGTTTTTATTTGGGATCAACATTGTGGTGAAAGCAAAATGTTGATATAACCAGACATCTAAGACAAGAAACCACAGAAATCTTTTCCAGCGTTTACATGATTCGGGGTCAGAGATGTCTGAACCGCTAGGTATATCATCAGCACTAAAGCCAGAAAACTCATTGATACTTTCTCACAATCTTTTGCTGTTCACATCACTATCTAAATCAGAAACATAGTCCGACATTTTGTGTAAACAAGGTGTGCGCGCATAGGTTTCCAGGTTGTATTATACTATTTATAGCAGTTAAAATTCCCCTGCATTTCAAATTTCACAATGAATATTTACGGTACTCTATTTTCCATCAAACCAATTGGCCGCCATTATTGGCAAAATCTACTCCCAAACTGGCACCTATTTTTAAACTCAAATATCATTATTTGAGATGTGCAGTACTTGTCAAACATCGTCATGAAATGGAAAAGGTGTGTTGTTCATAGGTAAACGAGTGAGGCATCATAACTTGTCATTAGGTCATAAAGAGTTAAAGCTTTTCCCAATTTTAGAAATAGTAACCATAGTTGATAGTGAATCAGCACCTTTCATATAAATTTGAAAGTCTTCATGTTAGAATGCTTTGTATCAAGTTTCATCAGATCTATTAAGTGACTTTGGAGAAGAAGCGATTTAAAGAGTTTTCTATTGCTGGTACAGTAAAACCTGTTATGAGAGACGGCCCGTCTGCCAACATAAAGCGGTCTCTCAAGACAGGTGGTCTTTCATAGCAGGTTTGTACAAAAATAAAAGTTTCCAAGGTCCAGTTTCAGAACCATTTCAAGACAAATAACCACAATCACTGTGCATATATTCTATTCTTTATTAATAGTTGTTGCTAAAATATTGTATGCATTCATCTAAAAACAAAATTATATTGTAATAAAGATATACTTCTACCATTAAACATGAAATCACATTTACATTTGAAGATCACATATTTTAGCATATGAAATCGTTTCTGAATTACTCGTTTTCCTTTATAACAACCTAAGTTTGTTTTACCGACGTTTAAACCGCTTTTTTGCGAGCGGTCTGCACTTTTTCACTTCTTTCAGTTACAAGAATTATTTTCTCCAGCCTTAAAATTTGTCTTTTTTTAGTTGGAGGTTCGTCCATTGTTATTAAAATTCTAGGTGTTCAAATTATTAGTGCTCAGTTGTAATATCGAACGTAAAAACGGTGGCTGTGGGAAAATATGAAAAATCTATACATGTGCATTGCATATCTAACAATTAATAAAATAAAAAGAAACAATTATCTCATCCAGAAACAGGACCATTTACTCAGTGACAAAAGTCAACGGCTTTATTCAAAGATGACATACAGGGATTAACTCTATAAGTAAAGTGTGTAACCCGGTCGCACCCACAGGTGCTCGACGTGAGCTTGATGTTAAAAAAAAAAAAAACAATAATCTGAAGGAAAAAAAATCATACAGAGTGACAAAAATACCTCAGATTACCCCCATGACCCGTTCTGACATTGAACCCTCTCTGTCATACTATATAAGAGACAAGGTACGTAACTTCCAGGTACTTCGTTCCAACCATGACCCTCGATTTCCTTCTGCTATTTCCGTCTTTAAAGGCATACGACCATATTCTATGGGTTGTTTTACCCCTTAGATATTTTTCTATCCATCAAGCCACCATTGACTATTCTGCGTTGCACCAAACTGAAGTTACGGGCTCCGAAACGTGCAAATTTCGTGAATTTTATCTGGGTGGACAGTATTACGCTCAGGTGACAATCGGTGAAAAGAGCTACATATACCATGCTTAAATAACATCCATGCATCAGATAAATATTTTCAGTTATTATCTAACGTATTTCTGGAAATTTTAATTTTTATGTAGTGCAATCATACTTTAATGTATACTCTCATTAATTTAACACATTCAACTGATTTATAACACAATGAGATCATGTTAATACCTAATTTTGTCTAAACTACTATCTTTACCAAAGTTAACACTGTTAGTTTGAAACTAGCCAGATATTGATTAGGAAAAATGTAATTCTCCTTACCATTTATGTAGAGTCAACTTTTACCGTCTAAATCAGTGATCTGCCGACAAATATTCCAAGCATACCATATTTATTTATAACATGCATCTGTGAAATGTGCAAACTGCATAGACCTAATCCCTGTATCATATAATGCACCAAAAGAAGAGTATATATGCTGTTTATTTGAAGCTGTAAGTAAAATAAACAGTGAAGAACCCACCACCCAATGATTTATGAGATGGCAGGGTAGATGTTGTTCACATGCTGCAACATCAGATGTCTTTCAATATGCCATGTAGCAGTAGTGACTTTTCATTATATCTATGCTACACAAGAACATGCATTATATTCCTGTTCGGATAGAGCATGGTTGTAGAGTGGCCCCCAAAGTAATAATTTCACCAATGTCTTGAAGTGCTGGTAAATACAACAATATGACTCTAAATATCGAAGCGTGTGAAATCAGTACAGATCTAAATATGCAAAATAGACTCATTTATAAGAATTAGACCTTGCTATTATTTTGTTATTCAATAATGTTTATAGAAAGCGGCAGAAACATGTATAAATGATCCATATAAACTGTGGAATAGGAAAATTGCAAGGGAGTATGCGCATAAACAATGGGGGATGGACAATTTTTACTTCATGAATGATCCAAATTTTTATAGAAATAAAACTTTGGTGATAATTCCTGGAAAAAAGTTATCTATTATATATATTCGCTTATTAGACGAGCCCAACTACAAATTGCGCAGACCCAGATCTGCTGTCGCATAATGCACCAGGAGATCTCGGTCTGTGCAGTTTGTTAGGAGTGATCAGAAGAACAAACAACATAGACCCTGATCATCGGGCTCATTATTCTACAGCAGCTCAGGACTTTTGTTGTTTTCAATTTGACTCGACTTTTAAGCGAATATATACGATACTAAAAGTAATAAAACCTCAGCTCTAACAGACATTAACATGAAATTGAAACCATATAAAAATGTTGTTAGATAGGAAATTAAAATGTTGCCACTCTAAAAACAATCTGCTACATCAACACATGAACATCCATCACTTACGACTGGCACTTGTTCAGCTCTCCAGTTCATGTCTGATTCAGATTGGACTAGTAAAGATACTTTTCTTTCTTCATGTGATTGTTCTCTCATTAATCCCTAAACATGGATAGAGGAAAATATAATTATAACAAAAAAAGAATACAATGAATTGGCATTTAGTGCATAGTGGATTCATATTTCCTGACCTACAGTCTTTAATTTTCAGGACAAATTTTCTTGAAATTGATTATGATTTATGTTATTAAGACAAAATTTCATTTTGTGGCAAGACAACATGAAGACAAATTAAAGGACTATAAACTGATCATCAATCAGTCAATAGAAACAGTTGAGGATGGTAAATTTTAGAATCAAAGCAAGTGACACATGCCATATGAAATTTATAATTATTTACTGCAAATCTCTACACAAAATTATCCGATCAGGGAATAAGTACTAAACTTTGTCACTGCAGAATTCGCACAATTGTCCAACCTGGCAAAGTGAAAATGAGGGCAAATGTTGGAGGTAAGATGCAAGTATGATTTGTATGACTTAGAAATAGTTTTTTGGCATTTGAACATTTTGTTAATAGTATGTAAATATCGGTCCTATTGAAGGGAAAATCTGGGGCCCTGTAGAGGAAAATTAAGAAACAGGAAATTGTCCATATCAGAATATGGAAATGCCTGAGTAAAATATCCCAATGTTCTACAGTAGACAGTGATATTAGGAAAGGATGAGCAGTTCAGCTGAATTGAAATGAATGATTCAAACATACATGCCACTTAGATATTCAGTGATCTGTGTCAAAATGATCTATGACAGGAGAAAAATACATTGCTGGAACAAAAGCTGAAACTTCAAAAGTTTTTTTCTTTAAAAAATGAAATAAAAAATGGACATAAAGAAGAATTCTGAAAAAAAAAAAAATTATTTTTTATGACTTTAGCAATACTGCAAATGAAGGATGAAATGTGAAGATAAGGTAAGAACTTTATTGCAGAACACTCTGCATATAACAGACACACAAGGAATATCGATTTATAGAGTGCACTAGCTAACATCCAAAAACCAGTGTCTCATGCAAGAACAATGCACCTGTTAATATGAAGTTTGTCCTGTATAAGAATAAGAGTAGTGTAGTGGGATACTATACGGACAATGGGAATTAGCATTACGGGACACTGCTTCGTACTATACGGACAAGATTTATACGGACAAAATATCACCCTAGGACTGTATACTGACTATGGGAATTTTGTATAGCGACTAGCACACCCTGGGACTGTATACGGACAATGGGAATTTTGTATAGGGACAAGAGGAATGGAACAGGTAGGGTGACGTCACGGTCTTGGACACCTGCAACAATGTAGAAAGTACCGCGACGTCATGCCACTTGTGTCATTTCTATATAAAGTTTGAATCATTCGCGTTCATGTTTGTAGATAGTATATAGCAAGTACCGTGACGTCATGCCACCTGTGTCATTTCTATATAAAGTATGAATCATTCGCGTTGGTGTTTGTGGATATTATAATATTATACCCAAATTATACAACTGACTAAAAAAAAATTTAGATAAGAGAATAATGTTTTTGTGAGTTAAAAGATAAATTATACAATCGAATAAATCTTTTTTAGGCAAGAAAGAATAAATCTTTTCGAGGCAGTGGAGTGGCTCTGAAAAGGACCGTTGTTTGTTATGTTAACACCATTCCGTTAACACAGAGGGCATCTCACTGATCTTCTTCTCTTTCTTAAACTTCGTCTAACTTAAGGACCGTAGATGAGGACTCGCTTCAGACAGCCTTCTCTTTCCACATAGGTCCTTCTTTTCCAAACGCTTGTCTCGGCGATCCTAACGATTCTCCATGATGATTTCACATACATAGGTAAGTCCGTACGGAACAGCATCGACGATACGAGGGTAGACGATTCAACGTTGGAACACATCTTTGTGACGAGAACAGGTGAAGGGAATGAAGTGAACCGCGTTTATTTATAGTGGAAGAGCGGATCGAAACGGATTGAAACTGTCCACCAATCCCAACTCGCGTTACAAAATTCAGTCACTTCGCGGATTCTTTCTTCCAATCCGAAGAGAGTTACCTGTGACGTCACATTCCCTATATAGGTGCGCTAGCGTCTGTGTGCAGTGAATCGATGCGACATTGTTTTGTGAAACATGACGGAAACTAAGAAGAAAATGAATTGGGGTGAACCGGCCTTGGAGACGAGACGCGATGGCATAGCAGTGGCTACCAAAGTCAACACAGGACTACTACCAGAATGGGTTGATTTCGATTGGGATTTAGCAGATTTTTTCTCTTCTTCACAAGAATTTGTTCCGGTAACAGCACCTTCGTCGCCTTCTCCTTCTTTACCACACGGCGACGATTTTAAACAGAGACAGAAAGAAGAATTGGAGAAATTTTTACAACAGCAGAAAGAAGCAGAACAAGCATTTCTCCTTGAACAGCAACAGCGAGAAGAAGAGACAAGAAGGAAACGACAGGAAGAAGCAGAAGAGAAGAAACAAAGTCTAGGAGAGAAGGAGAACAGTGAAAGTCAAACGGTAATGGTACTCTTGGGCATTTTGGCCGAGTTAAGAAGTCTGAAACAAATGTATCAGACTTCTTTATTACGACCCAAGAGAAAAAGACCTTCCCGAGCCAAACAGTCCAACCCTGTTACTACACCGGAGATACCACCCCTAGTGATTTCTACCAAATCATTGACAGGAGCAAGTCCAGAAGTAGGCTTTGGCCGTGGCAAAGGCTTAAGGCAGTTAAAGCGGATTGCTTCTCGTTCCTGAGTTTGTTCTAAGAAAAAACAAACACCCAACGATCCTTTTTAGGGCCACTCATTTCTTTCGAAAAGAGATAGTATTCATTTTGCCAAAATCAATTAAAACTCAAAATCCCTTATTTGCCCCATAATGGACGTGTTGTGAGTGCATGAGTGTAGGTCCTTATTATTCTAAACAATCAAAACCAGGAGACACTTACGTTTTTGAGTCTGGTCTATTCTGGTACAAATATTTACAATTCAATGTCACAACACAACACAACACGTTTTTAAAAAGTTCATAGGCTTCTTCTGTCTTTTTTCTTCTTTCACTCTCTGTTTCTTGAATTTCTTCACTTTCATAGTTTTTTCCTCCTCCTCTTCTTCCTCACTTTTTCCTCGTCTTCTTTTCTTTTCTATCTTCTCTTTCTGAACGTCTTGGGGTTCTTCTTTTGCCGATGGTGCCTCTTCTTCCTCCTCCTCCTGCTCCGTTGTTTCTTAGGGCAGTCTGAGACCAATGCCCTTTCTCTTGACAATGATAACAGGTATCCTGACTTTCGTCTCTTTTGACACTAGTCTTGCTTTTTTGACGTTCTGGACATTCTGTAGCCCAATGCCCTTTCTTCTGACAGATATAGCAAGTATCTTGACTTTTATCTCGAAAGGAGGGAGAGTAGTCCGTCGGCTTGTCTGAGAAAACTTTCGTATGACACCTCGCAAAGCTCTAATCAGAAGTTCGATTTGTGTGGGTTCTTCCATCGTGCTTGTCGGCTTGAGAGCGAAATGAATACGGAGAGGGAAGGCACCAGCCCTTTATATATGCACTGGTCTGACATGCATATATAGGGGTCCATGGCGTTTCAAATGTAATCATTTGACTTTTTGCAGTGAAGATGAAACGATCGCATCATTTCGTAAAGAAAGGAGAAGAAAGTAAGAGGCAGAAACGCAATTTATCGCCTCGCACAGTAGCTGAAGTCTTGGCTCAAATTCATGCCAGCGATTTTGAAGATGAGATGAGTGAGCCAGAATCTAGGCCTAGAGATTCTACACCAAACCAAAGTCGATCACCACCAGTAAACCCTGAAAAGTACTACCACATTCGAGAGACGGACAAACGCTCCTCCAGAAAATTCAGAACTACGGCCTACACGTACGCGGTGAAGTTTAAAGATTTCAAGTCCGACGTACCGTTAGAGAAAGCAGAAGGGTTCATCACTGATGTGTGGGATTCTTTGTTAACCACACTGAAACGGCAATGTCAAGCCAAAGAAGACGATCGTTTGAGATTTTCTATTCATCACGACAGTTTGAAGTCACCCGTTTGGATCGAGTTTAGCAGCCCGGCAGAATTGTCACCTGCCAAAGTCATCGACAAGATTCAACACGTACAGCAATCCAACGACAAGTTTCACATCACCGACGGAAAAGCGACACTGTTCATGACCCACGTGTCTCTTCCCCAAGGGACAGGACATGGCAAAAAGGTGATCTTGGTAGAAAATCTTCGCAGCATCAAGCGCGGCCTCGTTCAAATTAACCACCCTCAAGACCAGACGTGTTTAGCCCGTGCCATCGTGGTGAGATGAACGTATGTCGACAAGAACAACATGGCAGAATGGAAAAAGAGCCTAGCAAACTATTCAAAAATCAAGCCGATCCAAACAACGAAGAGAAGCAGAACTCCTGTTACAGCAAGCTGGCCTTTCCATAGACACACCCTGTGGCATTCCTGAAATGCAAAAGTTGCAAGACGTCTTGGCTCCACGCTACACATTGAAAGTGCACCCTCAAGAAGTGCGCGGACCTCTGTTGTTTCGAGGCAAAAATTTCAAAGACGGAAAATACATTCACGTCTATCATCACGATGAACATTTTAATGCCATCACCAGTATCACTGGATTCCTGGGATACGGATATTACTGTGAGAAATGTGATTATGGCTATAACAATTGAGAGCAACACAAGCATTGTGGATCGAAATGTGAAGGATGTTCAGCCTCTAAGCCCTGTCTGGACTAAGGACATGAACGAGTGCATTGCCCAGCTTGTCAGCGCACGTTTGTCAGCCCTACCTGTTACCAACAACATCTAAAGACGCAAGGTTCACAGCAGCAAAGTGCTTGTCAGCTCCTGAGATTGTGCCCTACTTGTGGACAAGGCATACGTACTAATAATGCCAAGTTGCACGTCTGTTCAGGAAAGAAGCGATGTCACATTTGTCGCCATACCGTGGACTTGGAACACCAATGCTACATTCAAAAATACCAATCCCAACATGAAGAAGATAATGACCATAAGAAAGGCCATTTCATCTTTTTCGATTTCGAATGCATGCAAGAGACTGGCATTGACATTCCTAATTTCTGCGTGGCTCACCGTGCGTGTGAGAAGTGCATCCAAGAGCCTATATTTACTCATTGCCCTCACTAGCAAGATTCCTGGAGGACGTGAAAAAATCTTTCGGGGACCAAACACGCTAGCTGATTTCGCCCAATGGATCTTAGACCCTATCGACGAGACGTGGAGCCAAGAAGACATCGAACGTTACGGAGATTGCCATCGCTATGCTCACAATTTCTCGGGATACGATGGGCAGTTTCTTCTCAGATACTATACGGAACAAAGTACTGAACGTCCAAAAGTGACTTTGAACGGAGCCAAAATCATTTCCATGCAAGTGTTACAAGTGCAGTTTAAAGATTCGATGAGTTACTTGGCCATGCCTTTGAGTCGCATGTCTAAAACGTTTGGAATGACAGAAATGGCGAAAGGCTATTTTCCACACTTTTTTAATACCGAAGTCAATCAACACGCCGTTCTACCTCATTTGCACGAGGCTCACTACTACGACCCTGACAACATGCATACCAAATAACGAGAAGTTTTCTACGCATGGTACCAGACTCACGCCTCGGACCACTTCGACTTTCCGGAAGAAATGTTAAAATATTGTCGTTCCGACGTGGACATTTTACGGCGTTGCTGCAGAAAATTTCGAGAACTGTTCATGGAACACGGTGGGATCGACCCTTTGAAAGAAGCTTGCATCATTGCCAAAGCGTATTCCTTAGTGCACCCTCAACGATTCATGCCCGAAAACACCCTGGCTGTCATCAGTCTTCAACCAACCATTTTCTCAAACGTTAATACTCAAAGCCCTACGCTGGTTACATTACTTGTGCGACAAGGAAGACAACTGGATCAAACACGCTCGCAACGAAGGAGGCGAAAAAGCCATCGGAAGGTATTCAGTGGATGGTTGGGACTTAGAAAACCCCCAGATCGTGTACGAGTTTAACGGCTGCTTATTTCACGGATACCCCATCTGTTACCCTCAACGCAACACTAAAAATCGGTTTTTACAACGAACCATGGAAGACTCGTACCAGGCCACTTGTCAGCGACGCTTGAAGTTAGAAGAGCAAGGATACCAAGTGGTAGAAATGTGGGAACACGAGTACGATCACCGTTTGAAAACCGATCCCGAGTTTAATCGCATCGTGGAAAGTTACAAGCTGGTGGACCCACTGAACCCAAGGGACTGTTTGTACGGAGGACGGAAGAATGCCACCTGTTTGCTGTACCAAGCCGAGGAAGAGAAAGGAGAGGAAATCAAATACTTCGACGTGTGTTCTCTGTATCCATACGTGTGAAAATACTGTCACTTTCCCGCAGGGCACCCGCAATTGCCGACGGAACACATTGACCTGGACAACATTCGCCAATAAGAAGGATTGATCAAATGTAAAGTTTTGCCTCCCACGTACTTGTACCATCCCGTTTTACCTCACCATTGCCAAGGAAAACTGATGTTTCCCTTGTGCCGTACTTGTGCCGAAACGTGCAACCAAGACCGACCTTGTCAGCACACTCAGGAAGAACGCGCCTTGACGGGAACGTGGGTCAGCGTGGAATTGTTTAAAGCTCTGGACTTGGGATACCAACTGTTAGAAGTGCACGAAATTTACCACTTTCCCAAGATAGAAAAATACCACAAGGGCGACGAGACTCAAAAAGGCATTTTTGCAGACTACGTGAATTCCTTTCTGAAACTGAAACAAGAAGCTAGTGGCTATCCTTCCTGGTGCGACACTCCCAAAGACCAAAAGAAATTCAAAGAGAAATACTGGGAGCAGGAAGGAATTACTTTAGACCACAGCGAGAAAAACGAAGGAAGGCGATCGTTTGCCAAAGAGATGTTGAATTGTTTGTGGGGTAAAATGGCACAACGACCGTGTTTATCCAAAACGGAGTATTTGACAGAACCTTCTCGCTACTTCCAGATGATTCACGACAAAACCAAATACATGAAACACGTGGACGTCCTTCGTGAGGACTTGACCTTAGTCAATTACGAAGAAGAACTGGACTTTGTAGAAGCCGACGAATTTGGTTATGTCATCATTGCGGCCTACGTGACAGCCCATGCTTGCTTAAAACTGTACGAAGCTTTAGAACTGTTAGGACATTGTGTGTTGTATTTTGACACGGACAGTTGCATCTACATTAATCGCCTGGGTCAACCTCACCCTGTCATCGAAGAAGAACGTTTAGGAGCATGGACGGACAAGCACCCCGACGACAAGATTCTAAGTTTTGCAAGTGGCGGTCCCAAACATTACGGTTACGAATACCGTACACCCACAAGGAGATGTGCATACGGAGTGCAAAGTGAAAGGATTGACTCTCAATTATCGCACCAGTCGACTGGTGAACTTTGGCGTCTTGAAAGAAGCCTTGCAGTCTGGACAGGATGGAAATTTTAAAGTGACCACCCACGAACCGCACAAGATTGTATGTTTACCCACACACCAAATCGTCAGCCGGCCCTTGGAAAAAGTCTATCAAATCGTGTACCAGAAGCGAGTACGGCTTCCCAATCACTTCACTTTACCGTACGGACACGCTGGTATAAAAAAAAATGGTTTTCAAGACGATAGTCACCAACAAGAAGGATGACTTCGATACAGCAAGAATCGACTGAGAAACTCACAGAGAACTTCAAGTTCAAACCATACCATTTTCCTGTTTTCTTGCCTGGCTATTGCAGTTGTGCCAGTCGATTGGAAACGTTTCAAAAATGGCCCACGGATAGGGAAGGATTACCTACTGTGAATGTTTTAGATAGAACAGAATTTGTCTACTTGGGACCTGAGACTGGATCGGGATACGAAGTACAGTGTTTCAGTTGTGGTCTGAAGTTGCGTCTGGATCGACGTATCTACATAGATTCGGCTATTCTGGAACATACGCAATGGTCTCCGCATTGTCCTTACCTTTCTATGACCTTTCCAGCCATCACACTACGGTTCAGGTATGACGGTACCTTAGAGAAGGTAGTACAGATGTCCAAGAAGAAAAAACAGGAAGACTTCCAAAACTGGTCATAGAAAAGGAACGATGTACAAACTCGAGACTTCATTACGACTAGTATAAAAATGAACAACGTCCAAGACCGATAGTTTATTGTCACTGCAAATGCCAAGCTAGAAAGATGAATCCTTTCAAACAGCAAGTATCAAGCAAGAACAAACTCGAGTACGATGCTGTGCCTTGTGATGGCAGGGATGCCGTACGCTATGTCCTCAACAATTCAGTACCACATCATGGAAATTTTGCTACGACTGTACCTACCATGGAAAGTGTTGCTGTGCGTGTCAAACCTGATGGATGCGAAAGCGATGCCACTCGTTATCGTACACCTTTTCACTTTACTGGTTTTCATGGTGGATGTCATCATTATGAAACCATGCGGCTACCACCCTACGGATATCATGTAAAACTGAGCAAACTCCTACATATTTCACCGTACCCTCATCGAAATGAACCTGTGAAAGATGAATATTCGTTCACTGTGCGTTTGGCTGAATACTGCGACTTTGAAAGTCGGATCCAAACCTTCCGAGAAAAATGGCCAAAATATTTGGGAGGACCTACCCCCGAATAATTAGCTAGAGCTGGATTTATCTACTTGGGCGAAGGGGATAAAGTCAAGTGCTTCAGTTGCGGTGTGTCACTTCACGAGTGGGAGAAGAAAGATTGTGCTTACCTGGAATATGCTCGATGGTCCCCAGATTGTCACTACCTACCTTTAGTGGGACCTCGTCATTGAAGTGAGCCTACCATGTCGTTTAAGAAACCAGCTGTTTGGCTAGGAGTCAAACATTGGACAACCCCTAGACAAGTAATTAAACCCCATGTAGAAAATAATATTCAAAGATTACCAAACGAATTGCAAGAGAAGATCTACAAGGACATTTGGGAGGGACTTGTCAGAGCAAAATCTCAATTAGTGACTGTAGAACTTTTGTGTCGAGAAATTCACAAGAGGAAATTGACAAAAGTCAACAAACAAGTCCGATTTCTCTGGATCAAGGGTGCGTTCTTCCTACTATTTCGCTTTAGACCATTTACGTCTGAACATTTTACTGACATTCTTGACCGTTTCCTGGAATGGCAGTGGTCAGAAATTACTCACTACGTTCATTACTTTCGCTCTAGGAGAAGTGTTTGAGGTAAGAGAAAAGAGGTATAAAAACAGTCTACTATGCCACGACCTTTATCATTCGTGATACTACAGATTCCGTGGAAGGAAATCAATTGCACTATTCAAACGTGGAGGATTACCAACACCTAATACGAGGACTGTATCCATTGAATTGGGGTCGACGTGTAGTGTATGTCTTAGTGACTTGCTTTCTGGGATTTCGTTTACCAGCCGATTCCTTGTGGACTCTTTATGAACAGTACCTGCCACCCAAAACATGAAAGTGGTCCCTTTAAATGTACACGAGAGACTCATTCTGCTCAAAGCTTTGCGCTTTTATCTTGATACTTCTTAACCTCTACGGGAAAACAAGATTCGTCAACTTTTAGGCACTGAAGATGTGTACGACTACGTGTGTGTAGCTTGTGACTTGCACCCTCACTAGAAAGATGTACGTGACTGGAAAACTTGGGGGTTTGAGGCATGGACAAAAGAAGTGGCACACTATGCAAAAGATTTGTAATCCTAAAAAGTTTAAACGTTCAGTGAAAAAAGTAACTTTTAAACCAGTGTTAGTGACAGTGCCAGAAGAAGATGTCGTGACCGAGGAAAACCACTCTCTTCAGGACAGGACCGTTATCGACATCCCTGAAAGGCCATTTAGGGAGGACTCTTGTGTGACTGTGCCAAGGAGTGTAGAGACTCTAAGAACATTACACACTACCCCTACGATTTCACCTCTTGATCACCACAAATGTTGTACAGAGACTTGTTTATATTCCACTATGATCTTTTTGATGTGTCTTTTATTCATGTACTTAACCATTTGGCTTTTATGTATTTTTGTCTTTCGTGTTGTTCACAATTAAAGATGACAATAAACGTCCTGAAAAAAAAGTATAAAAACTCTTGTCTTGTCTTTCCTTGTGTCAAAAGTGACATTTCTTACACTACTACTATTATGGCAACCTCTACTGTCTCTACTCCCTCTTCCTCCACTGTCCAAGTCATTGACGAACACGTAGATCGGACTAGTTGGAAGGCCTTGTATCTTCGCCATCCCTTTAACATGCTCACTGCCGGACCTAGCGGTTGAGGCAAAACCGAATTTGTCAAACATTTGATCGAACATAAACATCATTTGATCGATCGTCCACCTCAACGAATCGTCTGGTGTTACAAAGAGTGGCAATCGTCGTACACGCCTTCTGCGAGAAAGTCAAGGCGATTCCATCGTCTTTGTGGAAGGCATTCCTGGCGAGGACGACGGGATCGTGACTGACCCTAGTCAAACTCATTTGGTTATTTTTGACGACATGCTAGGAGAAGACGAAAAAGAAATTAAACTCTGGTTTACGCGTAAAGGGCATCATCGTAATGCCAGTGTCATTTACATTACCTAAACTTTGTTTCAACAAAGTAAAGCCCATCGTACCATCAGTCTCAATACTCATTACGTGGTGATGTTTAAAAGCCCCAGAGATAAATCGCAAGTACAAGTGTTAGCCAAACAGTTAGGAACGCCTTGGCTGACTCATGCGCACGACGATGCTATTCAAACCCCACACGCTTATTTACTCGTGGATTTAAAAACAACCACTCCCGATTATTTGCGATTTCGTACCCATCTATTTCATCACTGGTGCCAAGACGGAGGGCCTGTCGTGTACACGTCCCCTTCGTCGACTTAATCACAATCACCAAAAAGTCTATAAAAACCTCGGTCACTCTGGCTCTGTCTCACACATCGTCAACATGACATCCCTTTAATCTCATCTTTCCATCAAATTGATTCGTGCCTTGTACGGTATCAGTCGCGAAAAAGTCCACAAATACCTGCTCGTGTCTTAGAAGCTAGTCTCAAAGAAGTCTTACGATGGTTTACGGTGACAGCACGTCAATTACTGCAAGGCATCATTTAGATTCCACATCAAACCAAACTTTTTTTGAGAGAAACAAAGTCGCCTTGACGCAGCTAGCCTATCCTCGCATCGACACTCAAACCAAAAAGCAAATCATTTTTGAAACCTGGAGGTAGCGGTTCTCTAGGAGGTGTCATCATTCGTTCCCTCTTAAAATGGGATCCTAATGCTCCCAAAGTCGTCCCCAAGAAAAAAACCACGCCCAAACGTACCCAGAAGAAAAAGAAAAGAGCAACGGTGTCAAGACCAGGTCACAGCCCCAGAAAAGAAAAAGAAAAGTCCACAGAAAACAGCTTCTACTCGCAAGAGAGTGTCTCCAAAAGCTTCTCCTCCAGCGGTGACACCCTCTTTCTCTTTAGCGGTAGTGGACGCTGCTCACAAAGTACCTGCCCCCAAATTCAAAGTCCAAGAGAGAACGGGTGTGTTACAGAGTTTACTGTATTTGTCCAAGTAAGAACTGTCCCGATTTAGTCAGTTGCGAACTCCTCCACGACGTGTGTTGCCTGTCATCAAGTTGATACGACGTAAAGACAATCAGTGGCGACGCATTCCAGTATAAAAAAGACCTGAGGCAAACCATACTGATCAGTGTGTTTGTGCTGCTGAACGCCCAAAGATGTTCCCTCCAAGAAGTGCACACTGTTACCATCGTGTTTTTTCTTCGGCCCATAAAGGAAAAGGAAAACGGAAAAGACAGTCACGGCATCCTAAAAAAACGCTTAGCCAAACAGATGTCACGCCAAAAAGGACATTCCTCTTCTATCCCCAAAGGAAAGAAAAGGAGAGGACTGCCACCTTGTTTAGCCAAACATTGGGACATGTTGTCCGCCCTGTCCAAAGCTCCTCCACCCATGCGAAAAAAACTCATTCAAACTACCTCAAAAGACATCATTGATACCGTGTGCGAATGTTGTCTGAATATCTTGAAAGGCACAATACCTTTGTCTAAACATCAGAAAGAATGCTTAGCCAAACATCGACACGTTCCTCGCCAAATGGTCCAAAAGAAAATACCCATTGGTCAAAAGAAAAAGATGTTGGTGCAACGCGGAGGAATTTTACCCTTTTTGCTCATGTTGCTGAAAGGAGTAATTGGAACAATAGGTGGACCCTTGCTGAAAGGAGGATTGGAAAACATCCTGGGAGGATGAAGATAAAAAGGTCCAAGAAGATTAAAGGGACCTTTTGAGTCAAAAGATCTCAGACGTGATCCTTGAAATCCGATGGAAGGACGAAAACTGACTTTAGTGCCGTACAAACGATGGATGGAATACCATCGTTGACAAGAACAACGAACCCCTCATTTACCTCCCAATCCTCATTTGTCCGAAATGTCACAGTTACAACACGAATTGCAATCGTTGATGGATCGAAGCGATCAGAAACGGAAAAATCGCAACGGTACGATCAATTGTTGCAACGACTGCAACTCTTTCACCAGAAAACTTTAGATGAAACAGCTCTGCCCACTCTGAAAGATTTTAAGACTGACGAAAAGTCCATCACCACCACCCCCAGCGGTCAAGACAGACGCAACCCCACGGATGCCTGAGGAAGAAGAGGCATGAGAAGTCTTTCAAACACCGTCAGCAGCTTCCATCCCTAGTAAGATTGCAGCGTCCTTGTTGACCCCTTCCCCTACACCCCAACGAGAAGAACCTAAAGCTTGGGTTAAAAAGATGATGTCCACTCCTCCTTCGACAGAATTTAAAAAGAAAGAAGGGAAATCAGAAGTGAAAAAAGAAAAGAAGACCAAAGCCATCCCATTACCACCACCACCACTACCTTCAACTTCTACACCCGTGGCACATCGGACACGTAAAACCGTTTCTAAACCACCCCCTCGTCCCATTCAGAGTAGCATCAGTGAAGAGTGGATCACTTATTAAAAAATGGAGAAGGCGTTAGCCAGCATTTCCTACGATCCAGTCCATCCCGCAGGTTACGGAGGAGTTCAGAAATTGTATCGTGCTGCCAAAACTAGACTGAAAGTATCCGTTTACCTCATGTGCAACGATGGTTACAAGAACAAGCAACGCACACCTTACACAAACCCATTCGACGAAAATTTTCCAGAAGTCGCACCCAAGTGGAGGGTATCGATCATCAATGGCAAGCCGATTTAGCCGATGTCTCTCATTTAGCCACCCACAATCGTGGCTACAAATATTTGTTTTGTGTCGTACCATTGACTTCCAAATCGAGCAGTGAGTTAGTGCGAGCCCTCAAACTGGTGTTAAAACAAAGCGGTCGTCACCCTCTTCGATGGCAAACTGACAAAGGCACCGAATGTCTGAACCAAGCTTTCCAAAAAGAATTGAAGAAACGTGACATTCATTTTTTCACCACTGAGAATCCTGAAACAAAAGCCAGCATCGTGGAACGTTTTCAATGCACCTTGAAAGAACGCATGTGGATATATTTTACGCATCAACACACTCTCAAGCACATCGACGTCTTGCCACACCTCGTCCAATTGTACAACCAATCTTACCATCGGAGCATTGGGCGTTACCCCCAAGAAGTGACTGCTGACAACGAAGAGGCCGTCTTCGAGCGTCTCTTTGGTACGTCCCCAACAGTGACTGTCCCCAAGAAAGGTGGAGTGTTGGCATCAGGAGATTAGGTGCGCATTGGCAAAACCAAATGCACTTTCGACAAAGGTCACTTGCCCAACTGGACCACAGAATTGTTTCGTGTCACTGAACGAGTGCGTGGCCGCTATCCTCCTGTTTATAAATTGGAAGACATGAACGGGAAAGTGTTAAAAGGAACGTTTTACTTGCCCGAGTTACAACGTGTGACCAAAAACGAAGACGACGTGTACGAGATAGAAAGCATTCTCGATCGAAGAACTCGTAAAGTGGGAAAATGACGTGTCAATGAAGTCAGAGTACATTGGAAAGGATATCCTCCCAGTTTTGACTCTTGGATCGACGCTTCGCAACTCATCGACTATAAAAAGAAGTGATCACCATGCCCTTCAACACAGCCTCAGCTACTGCAGTGACCAGTCCTTCCCCCAGTTCTTCTCTGCAAGATCTACAAAAGCAACCCTTGTGGGTGTAAGATCTACAAAAGCAACCCTTGTGGGTGTGGTGTGGAGAACTCGTGCCTACAACGCAAATCGTCTTTTTCTGCCAATTCTTTGTAGTGTATTGTGTCATCGGTGCTGCCATTGCCAATTTGAGTTTGCAACAAGGAGACAAACAGTTGTGGACCATTTTACTTAGCAGTTGCATTGGTTACCTTCTTCCCAATCCGTCTCTGAAATATTCCTCTAACGGATACAACAACGGGAGTTTTGTGCCCAACGTTAGTCCACCTTCCAACAGTCACCCTAATCATCCTCTTTTAGACACTCCTCTGACTTCCAGTGACTCTTCAGACACTAGAACTCTGGAATTATGAACAATCAATTTTACTTAACGTTACCCAGTGACAGCTCTATGGAGGTGTTTCCCAATAACACTTTCTCCTGTTTCTCGGCCAGATTACCTCAAGCCATCCAGTTGGATCACGAAGCCCATTGGGAAGTGGCTTTGGTCAAAATGATTCACCCTACACAAATCAAAAACATCGTCAAAAATGAAAACACTTTTACGGTAGAAGTTTATGAAGACAAGTGCAACAAGCCATGGATGAACGCGCCAGTGTAGCTGACTTTATGAAATCACAAGACCCCAAACCTAAACGAACCACTTATCAGTTGAAAATTCCTATTATTTTAGTGATCAACATTTGGTGAACGCCATTGCTGACCGGTTCAATTTCATATTTCGTAAAGCCTTGGAAAAAGCCAGAAGAAGTGTTACGATCGAGTACCACAAAATAGCTCGTCGCCTAATGATGAAATTTTCAGAGGACAAAGTATTAGCCATTACATTTTGTCCTGAATTGTCTGACATTTTGGGTGGAGACCCCAAGATGATCGAGATTAGAAACGAAATACCATCCGTGACCGGTAATATGGATTTTGCGAAATATGTTTGATTCCCTGTAGAAATGAATCAAGGACTGAATTTGATGTTTGTGTACTCCGATGTGGTGGAGCACAACGTGGTGGGACACACCTCCGTACCGTTACTGCGTGTCATTCCTTTCAAAGTGGATTCTGTCACGGCTGCTGACTAGGAAGGTGGAAACACCTATCATGTTCACCGCGAATTTGAACATCCTCACTATTTGCCCGTCCTATTTCGACACTGTCAACATTACTATAAAAGGAGATCTGGGACAAAATATTCCATTCACCAAAGGGAAAGTCACAGTGAAACTCCATTTTCGAAAACGATTACTCTAACCCTATGTCAGTCATGTATTCTGTGTACCAAGGTGTCGCTCGACAGCGAGGACATGGTTTAGATGATATGCTAAAATCAGCCTTTCGTAAAGTGGCTCCCGTTTTGAAACCGATGGTGACACGGGGATTGCACGCCTTAAAAGATGCCGCGTTGACGCACGGCAAAGAATTTCCCCAAAATGTCATCATTGACAAACAAAACCCCGAATAAGCTTTCTTGAGAGCAGGGAAAAATGTCTTGCCTCAAACGGGCAAAGACATTTTGGGTCGGCGAGAAACTCCTATTAATGTCCTGGGCGATGCCGAGTCAGGCATTCCTGCTTCCCTGACGCTACAGCAAGGACATGGCAGAAAAAGACGACGAAAACACCCCTTGAGAGGACTTCACACCCCTAGAGCTAGAAAGACTAAGAAAAGAAAACTGTCCGAGTGTTAGACGTTTTTGATAATTAAAAGAAAAGAAAATGATGCACCGAGAGTCTTATGCTTTTTCCAAGTCGGAACTGGATCTGTTTGCCATGCCACCCACCATGATGACGATGCAAGAATCTCAATGGGTCGAATTTCATCCCGTCTCCTCTTTGACGGATTCAGCTCCCATCGAGTTTGAAATCAAAGGACAACCCGAAGATTACATCGATCTGAATAGCAGTTACTTGTATCTGAAACTGAAAGTGATCAAAACCGACAACACCAATTCCGGAGCCGATGCCAGAGTAGCTCCCGTCAACAATTTCATGCATTCCTTGTTCAGCGAAGTGGATTTGTACTTGAATAACAAACTGGTCAGCAGCAGTATGGATACTTACCCTTACCGAGCGTGCCTAGAAAATACGGAAAAGAGGCCAAGAACACTCATCTGGATGCTTGCGTGGTATGGAAACCTGACACCGCAGGTGAAGACACGTTTAACGACACAGCCCTGACAGCCGATGACAATCCTCACAATGTGGGTTTTAACAACCATCGAAGGAAAATCCTGCAAGGTCGTAGTTTAGAACTGATGGATCGCTTGCATTTGGACATGTGGTTGCAAGACAAGTATTTGCTGAACGGAGTGGATATTCGCCTGAGACTCAATCTCAGCAGTGTCGCTTTCCATTTGATGGCTCATGCCAACGAGTACAAAACCATCATCCAAGAAGCCAGACTTTACGTGCGTCGCGTAGAAGTGTTACCTAAAGCGGGAAACGACATCAGTCAAACATTGAGCAGATCGACCGCCAAGTATCCGATACGACGTGTAGAAGTGAAAACATTCACCATTGCTGCTTGACTCCGTTCCAATATCGAAGATCATCTGTTCCATGGACAGTTACCCGAATGTTTAATCGTTGGCATCGTCAGTAATGCAGTCCTCAACGGAGCCCACGATCAAAATCCTTTCCAGTTTGAGCACTACAGAGTGTCCAAGATCGAAGTCAGTCGCGATGGCAAGACCTTGTGTACCAGGCCCTTCGAACCTAACCTTGCCCAGAAGAATTACTTGAGATCGTACTTGTCCCTGTACGAAGCTACCGGACAACTAGGAACCATCACCAGTCACGGTATTTCGCACGAAGATTATGTAGGAGGTTACACTTTGTGGGCCTTTGATTTCACTCCAGACCAAGGCAGAAACGAGGGACATTTCCACCCTATAAAATCTGGTCAACTGCGTGTAGAACTTCAGTTTGCAGAAGCTCTCACCGAGACGGTCAACGTCATCTTGTATGCCGAATTCGATAATACCATAGAAATCAACAGTTTGAGAGACGTCAATCTAGACTATTAGAAACAATGGAAGACACTTATCCATCATTGAACGGTAGAGAATCTTTGGAACTGGAATCGGAGGATAGCGTGAAAACAGAACCCCAAGACCAAGACAAAGAGGACGAGGTAGTGGTCAAGTCCAGATGGTCAGAACAAGAACAACATTTAGTATCGTGTTTTGCTAAATACCTGGCGGATACAATTACGAAATTGAGTAAGAAATATTGTTATGGATGTTAAAACGATCATCCCAGTCAAATTGAACATGATAAATGTATGATGATGAGTCAAGAAGAAAAATTGGACGAGTATCTGGACCACGCTTGGAGTCTCATCTCGGAAGAAGCAGTGTTGCATGAGTGGTATAAAGGCTTGCGTGATCATTCCTGCCCACCATTGTCTACTCTAGAGATCTATTGCATCGAATCTCTCTTAGCCCAGAGTGCGGAGACAAGGCGAAGGAACGACTACTTGACAGAGCGTTTCAAACAAAAAGTCAGAAATGAATTGATGACTTATCATTACCTGTGGAAAAAACAGCACAACAAAAAAAAATGGATACTGGGAACTTTGTTACCTTTTGAACAATAGTTCGTATACTGCTTCTTGGAATCCTGTCGTGTGCGCTAAAGATGAACTACCTCATCGCAAAACTCAGGACCATCAAGCTTATGTCATCAACACGGACGAAAGTCATCTCCCAGGAACTCACTGGGTTGCCGTCTACTTCCCTCAAGAGGATTGTGTGGAATATTTTGATTCGTATCGATTACATAGAATTCTTCGTTCCTGATAAATTGCTCAGTTGCATTAAAATGATGGGGCAGTTAATTTAGCATATTGAAAACATACATATCGTATCTGTTCCTGCAAATAGTGACCTTATATTCAATGCAAAACTGTTTATTTCTTAGGTTTGAGACTAAATGCAAGATTAACATTCTCAATATAGAAATTTGTACTTGTACTTATGAATGCAATCATTGGAGTGGGTTTTTCGTGACTATATACAATCTAAATACTAAGGAAGAAGACTAATTCAGTAAAACAATGTAATGTTTATTATGAATCAGACCCTTACAGAATTCCACAATTAACCATTCGGCATTTGGGTTTGACACGCTAAGTGTAACGAACAGTTACGACGACTAGAATAATGAGTGTGACATATTCAAATTCTTTCGCTTTTTGTTCGACAATCCATTTTTTTATTAAGTTAGAATGACATTTACCTGCAATAATTTATTGTATTTAATAAAATGTTGTTGTATGCAATATTGAAAGAATTACTTGTTCTTTGCCATCGGCTGGTCTTTGCTGCACTTATTTCCTCACAGTTCTTATTCCTCTATTCCTTTAAACTTCTTATTATCTTTCCACTTCAAAATCAGAAGTCATTTGCCGTCAGTTTCGATTCTGCGAATCATTTTAATCATAACAATGTACTACTCTCAATTCCTATGGCAAGAATGGATACCAAATTCTCGATTCATTCTTGAATGATTCATTGGTTCAAATATATATGATGTATAACATACATTCATTCATATTCTTTAAGCACATTTCGGGGGAAGTGGGAAGGCGAAATCTCTCAATTTCAAATTAGTTTTTAATAGGGCCTAAAAATTTACAAATTAATTGGCAGTAAATTTTGCAATAAGACGTTTTCATAATTGGTAAGAGTCATTATTAAACGACATGTAACTGTTGATTTTTCTATGGACATTTTCATATTTCGTTTTAGCTCTATATACAATCTGCTCGTCTCCCACAAAAACTTTCGGTATTCGAGAGATGAGGTTCAGTTAATGCATGGATTCTGTGGTTCAGATCCGTGATATTATTAATTGTCTACTTCAAGCGGTCGGAAACGGATAAATAAAAAGACCTTTCATGTGCATTGGTTAAAATAGAAAATTCCCACCGAGCGTCAGACATTTGCGTCAGACACGAAGTTCTTCGCGTACTGAGCCTATTCTGTGATATTTTTTTTTTCATCGTTGACACGTTTGGTATAGTCCATAGTAAATAATGACACCCAATCAAAAGTAAACTGGACAAAAACACGAAGTAGCAGAGAAACGAGTAAAAATGACCATTAATAATTGGTAAGGTGCTTCAATCATATTTGGGAGAAAGTCTGTGATGTCTTCTTTACGGTTATGGTTTAACAAGATTATGAGTGACGAAATTATGAGTTATTTACATTTTGCTAATTAGTGGAGGAGGATGCTGTCCATTACTGAAATAAACGAGTGCATGTTGTTGTAACGACTGGCATAACAGGGAACGAAAGTACAATATCTGACACAGGAACAGAATTCGATGATGACGAAGATGCAAAAGGGGGCACGAAAAGTGTCGAAATCATGCATTCAGAGCATACGAGCACATGCAAACCGAATTTATGTGTGGTTTAAGTGAACTATTCTCATCCAAATTGTTTTAAATCAAGTGAACATTCCAATTCAGTTTTATTTATTTATAAACAAAGTTATATCTTATCGTCGATATTTTAAATTTGTTTAATTATTTGTTTGGTTTTTTATTTGGTGGGGTTTTTTTTGCATTTCCTTTTGCAAGCAAGAATACTATTTTATCTTGATCTCAGATTAGGTTTAATGGAAACTGTCGAGCTTCGGACCATATTTTCTGTCTTGATATCACATATATATTAACAAAAGCTAATTTGTTTCTGTTTTAAGCTATTTACGCAAAGCTGTAAATACACTTTAGAAGGGATTTTCTAAATGTTGAGTAATCTTGTTATTATTGGGAAGGTTTTCAGAATCCTTCATTCCTGTCATTCCAAGTATACGGAAACATATTTCTCCAATTTGTCTGTGGCAATCATTATCTATTCTTGGACAAATGTTGAGTAAAATAACACTGGTCTACAACCAAAATGCTTCCGAAATAAATGCAGTCAGACTCTACTAATTCTGGGTCTCTGAAAACAAAAAGTATGCTTACAATGGTTGACCGGCTCTAGTTTAAAGATATGACACTGGGTCATTATATACGACCCTTGACTTGGGAATGGCGGGAGGATATAAGAGTTATAAAAGGAAGAAACCTCAATTTAAACCAGAAATGACTAAAGTACAATTTTGACTGGATCTATGAATAAATCTATGACTGTGTTTGGACTGTACTTTGCTTCTCAGACAAAACAATGAATGATGAAATCTGAAGCTGGTATTGCGTCATACATTATATGAATTGCATCATGTTATTCCTAGAAGTCATGGATGATGCAAGTATAACTAAGCTAACATCACTCTGCTGAACAAATTGCTCTATATCAGCTCTATAAATTATACAGTGTCATGCTCTCTTGTTTGGCAGCGTTTGATTTTGCAAAGTGTTTAGCCAAAGTGAGCAGAGATGCCTAGTACTAGTGTCAACAATGCAGATAACTTCTACTATGTTTGTGGTGAAATGACTTTTGCATCACAAAAGAGCAGTATAACCATTATGGTTAAGAAAGCTTATCACTTTTGTTTTGGCTGCAAAATTGGAGATCAGTACAAGAGGTGGGCCCCACACATATGCAGCAACACTTGTGGAAAAAATCTTCGCCAGTGGTTGAACAGCAAAAGGAAATATATGCCTTTTGCAGTGCCGATGATTTGGAGAGAACCAACAGCTCATATCAGCCATTTTTACTTCTGCATTGTGCCTCCAGTTGGGAAAGGTGTGTCAAAGAAGACAAAGTGGACTGTACATTATCTAACCATTCCATCAGCTATACGCCCAGTTCCCCACGGAGAAGAACGGCCGGATCCTGAAGCACCAGAATCATTCTCACTTGAGTCAGACGATGAAGAATGAAACTCTTCGAATGAAACTTCTTGTTCTGAACTATCAATGTCACATGACCCATATGTTCTGCCCTCCTCCTCCTCTGAACCAAACTTCATAACACAAGGTGAATTGAATGACCTTGTCAGGGATATGGAACTATCCAAGAGTAAGGCAGAGCTGTTCGGCTTCAGACTACAGCAGTGGAATCTCGTGGCAGGTGATGTTAGGGTTTCCATTCTCCGTGACCGTCAAAAGGATCTTTTCCCATTCTTTTTCATGTAAGGTGATCTTGTAGCCTGCGACAACATCGATGGTGTGATGGCAGCCTTCAACATCGTTCATGGTCCAGCTGATTGGAGACTCTTCATTGTTTCATTGAAGACGAGTCTTAAATCTGTTTGCTTCATATTGCCATCAATTCCAATTGGCATGCAGTCCATATGAATGAAACCTACGAAAACATGAAGCAAAGTTTGAGGTGCATAAACTGTTACTAACATCACTGGCAGCTTTGTGGCGATTTGAAAGTTCTTGCCCTCTTGCTTGGTCTGCAGACTGGACACACAAAGTACTGCTGTTTTTCCTGCGAATGGGATAGTCGTGCGAGAGATTCCCACTACGTCAAGAGAGATTGGCCACTCCTTTAGTCCTTGAGCCTGGGAGGAAAGTGTTCAGCATCTAACACTTGATGAATCAAGGAAGATTGTGACCGCTCTTGCACATCAAGCTGGGTCTGATGAAGAACTTTGTCAAGGCTATGGACAAAACACAAGCAGCTTTCAAGTACCTCCGTAGAAAATTTCCAAGGTTAAGTAAAGCTAGGATAAAGGCAGGTGTCTTTGTTGGTCTTCATATTCGTGAACTTCATCGAAATGATGTACTTGACCGTGCACTGCTTGGAAAGGAAAAAACGCCATGGAAAGCCTTCCAGTTAGTAGCAACAAATTTGCTCGGAAGCAACAAAGCAGACAACTACAGGGTGTTTGTGGAAAATCTCCTCAAGGCATACAAAAGCCTTGGTTGCAACATTTCACTAAAGATACATTTTTTGCACCCTAATCTAGAGCAGTGAGCAAAGAGCACGGAGAACGAATTCACCAGGACCTTGCAACAATGGAGAAACGCTGTCATGGCAAATGGAGCCCATCCATGCTTGCAGACGATTGCTGGACAGTGACAAGAGATGCTCTATTTAATGAATACAAGAGACAAGCCATAAAGCGCCGAGTAGACACTGAATAAGGACAAAACTATGTACTTATATATACATAATAGTGTTTTACCCTTTGTTTCATAATAAATTTTATTTCTATAACAATTTTGCCGTTTATTAAAGTGTTACATAAACAGGACAGGTGAAATATTATTATGGAAAGCAACCATAAACACGTGAAAGACCTAGGTTTACAATTTATGATCAAAACTCTATTATCAAGACAATATACATAGACGTAAAAGGTAAAAACTTAAATATCTTGGAAACAGTAGCCAATCAGTTGTTTTCATTGTCATATTGGAAATTAGCACATCAAAATACATACTAAATAGCACATTTTATCTCGAAAGCAGACGACTTCTACAAAATTGAAGACCAGTGTAATTAGACATTTTAGTCACCTTTAATTTTGTTATACTAAAGACCTAAATTGGTTACCTAAATTCTCTGATTATAATACTTAAATTAATCTCGATACTAACAATGCAAGCTCTGCTGTACGCAGCTATCAAGCGGTAAAAAATTCTGCAATAATCTTTAAATACCTTTGCCAAAAGATGTTCTAAATTGAAATGAAAATGTAAATCAAAGTTTTATTTATTAAATTTGGTTTGAAACTTAGCCAATAGACCTTCAAATGCCACATTCCATGCTTGGAAACTATATTTTCTTAATATTATGTTGGCCTAAGTTTTAAGAACTTCATTGTTCTATGGATAACTTGATGAATAACACGTAAAGAAGTTGATTGGAAATTCAAGAGTGTTAATCTACTAAACAAATTCATGTAGACAGAATAAAAAAACTGTTTGATGAATTTATTGCACCTGTACCTGTGTACGGCTCTTGGATATAGGGTGAGCCTCGTTTAAAGACCTTTGCCAGTGTAAGGATCTAATGATAAAAGTTATTGAAGATATTCTAAGCGCATAATGTAAAAATCCAAATGATGTCGACAGAGAGAAAAACTAAAGTATTAATTGAACTCTTCCTACATACCCTTGAAGTATACAAGTAAGAACGTAATTTGTTTATAAACGATGTAAACTTGTTATAACAACCTTTGGGTGTTTCCTATGTCACTAATAATTTTACTGCATCATAACAATGAAATGCTCAGGAAACAAATACCATAAACGCTCTCCTGTAGTAAACAAATAGCACACAGACCCTCCTGTACTATGTGTGTGTGATTTTGATTTTTAACGTAGCTTTAACAATTTTTCGGTCATATCAAAATGATGTCTGCAGTGTGGCAGTTTATAGTGATGTCTAGCACTGGGGCATCATGCCGCATATCTGCGGCATGATGTCCCACCCAGTCACATTATCCTGACACCAGGCCGACCAGTCCTAACACTAACCTCTTAAATCTGAACACCTGGGGAGGAATCTGCTAGTAAAAAATTTATAAGTCTTTGGTACGAACCGGCGACCTCCTTCTTCCGAGTTTGACGCTCTAACCACTTAGGCTACAAGAGCAGTTCTCTTGTAGTAAACAAATGGCATATGTGCTCTTTCGCAGTAAACAAATGGCATATATAATCTTTTGTACTAAACAAATGGCACAAATACTCTCTAGCAGTACACAGATGGAGCCAATAATCTTTTGTAGTGAACAAATGGCATATATTTACTCGTTTGCAGTAAACAAAATTTCATTTAAATATACAACTGAATATCAAGAGCTCCTGGTGATGATTAGCTCTGGTGTTCATCGATTTAAAAACAAGTTCTTTAATTAAAAGTATAATTTGCTGTTATTTGTCTAATATAAGGCGATGGAATAATGTTAGAGGCATCTGGCTATACATGCAAGCAATTTTGCTGCGTTTATGAGGTTTTATTTAATCCAAGCCATCGTTTTGTTTTTAAATAAGTTTAATTGACTCATATATAAACCCAATTCATTTCAAATTTATGAAGCTTGTTGACTAATTTTAATATTTCGCTCCAGAAGACCTTAAACATTTTGGACTCATTTCATTAATCTCATTTTTAAGGTGAATTCTTGGAAGATCCTGTGCTGAATAGACAAGCAAAACAACAGTAGGGGAGAAAAGGAAATTATCATTTTGCCGCTAATTGTGTGCGTTTATTGTGACAAGGGAAAATGTAATGGTAAAAATGTCAATATGATTTTCATGTGAGGGAATCTATAGGTCAAATATTGAAAATTATATGTTTCAAATGTCTATCGGATTAACAAAGGGAGGATTAAGGTGGTGGAAGGGCCTGGAATAATATCCAAAAAACGTTCCACCGCCAGGACATTACATTACCAGCTAGGCGGCGGACTTGGACCTTGAAGCAACTATTCTATTGTTCCGCCTTTGACCTGGCCTTGCTCTTAGCTGTCATGATCTGCAGTGAAATAGGTTACATTCGGATACTAATTTTGTTACACTCTGTTACCAGACGAAATTCACCTGTGCATCCTGCATTTTATCAGAGTTCGTGTGTATACAATTAGGCAGAGCATTCACTTGCATACACACGAACACACTGAAAAAATGTTTCCTGGGATGATAAAACAATGTGACACAACAACAACAACAACAACAACAACAACAACAACAACAATAATAATAATAATAATAATAATAATAATAATAATAATAATATTAATAATTTCGATGCATTGAATCATCTGCTCAAACTGAATTAAATTAAAATCAATCGTCCAATTTTATTTTTTCACATTCGCTGCTGAATGTATGGAATACGTTAGAACCCCATAAAAAACACAGCATCTTGATTCCAGAGGAAGCAAGAAAACATTTTCAATGTTGCGACTTTGTTGAGACCTCTTTCCTGTCGATCCATATAATTTCTCCTGTTAAATATTTATGAAGAGCAAACCTAACTTCGGCAATAAGCAAAACCAAAAGGGGGCATGAAAGGATGTCAATGTCAGATTTATGACAACAATTTGAGACATGAATTGTGATATATATATATATATATATATATA
>JAECUM010057938.1:0-12661 GCA_016617855.1 Megalonaias nervosa | reverse complement strand
ATATATATATACCCCTTGTTTTCATTTTTGATTTTGCATAATAATGTATTTACTGAACGATTTTGTAACATTTAAATGCCCTATCAATATCTTCTCTAATGTAGACTAATCAAGCTCATTAGAACTTTGTGCTTAAGGACCAGCTTTAATATAGTCGTGTATATGTGTTTGTTTCTTCTAAACATACCTTTCAAATTAATCCATAGTGTTCTGAACCGCTCTGAGACACAACATCATCTTTGTTGGGGTGTTTTTTGGTCTTTTCTTGCAGTTTCAATGTTCATTTTCAAGATTATGAGAGGCATATATTGACAGGTATGTATAGCAAGGTGCCCCAGTAGTATACGTTGCTTCTAGTCAGCATACATAATGCATTACCTTGCTTTTGTCTTATCGTCTTTTCAGTGTTGATGGTCTCAATATAATACTTGTAACTTAGATTAGAATGTGAATGCTTTACTTACTTGAAAGATAGCAGAGAGTTAAAAATGCTCTTAACATAGCCTATAATTCTTACATTTATCATATTTTCTGTTATGCATATACTCATCAAGCGATTTCAATTTGAAATGTGTTTTATAAGTATTACGCTATTCAATATTTGCCTCCATAATTTATCATACATCAGGGAACTGTATTAAAGTTGAATCTGGGTGGTAATATAATTTTATTAAGCCTTGAAATGCATTGATGGATTCGTAAATATATATTGTCTTAGATATTCTAATTTCGTGCGTTAGAAATATATCATCCTTCATTTTTATATCTCATCGTTAGTTTTTGAGCAAGTTGTTTGATGATTGGTAAATATATTGAGAGCTATCATTAAATTTTATTTCATCCTTTGCTGAAACTACTTCACCTTCTTTCTGATATATCTAATATCATCTAATATCAAATCGGTAATAAGCGAAAGGTACTTTTCGTCATTACATGATATGACTGCTGCATCTTGGTCCGAATCTTCATTAGGTTCACATTAATCAGATGAGAATCGTATCCACATTAAATATAAAAAGCAATGTTTGCATTTTCCAGTTAAGTGATTATGATCTCTTACATAATAGTTAAATTTGGTACAAAATATCAATTCGTTGTTTCCTGTCTTGCATTTTGTTTTGTTTTCTTATTTTAACATTGCCTTCTTTATGTAATTTTCACAAATATGGGAACAATGTGTATCAATGCTTATTTCCTGCCTGAAATTTGTATTTCATATTTCAAACATATTTTCAGCTTTATTTGCAATATTATTTTCTGTGAGACAAAGTTTTAAGATAACAGTGTACATAAGCTATGTCATGTTTTCTCTATCTGGACCTTACTGGCCTTTGTCTTATAGTCTTCAACAAAAACATAACACAAACCCGGACAGTTATCATTATCTCCTGCCTCTACCGCTCACGTGGCCTAGTGGTTAGGGCGTCTGCCTCGAATGCTTGAGCTAGCGGATTCGAACCCTGGCCAAGTCATACCAAATACTTATCAAAATGGTACCAGCACCCGCCTAGCTTGGCGTTCAGCATTAAGAGGTTAGAGTTAGCACTGTTCGACCTGATGTCAGGATAATGTAACTGTGTGGGACATGATGCTATGTGTCTGCGGCATGATGCCCCATCACTATATACTGCCACACTGCTGATATCGTAACGACATGACTAAAAACTTGTTAAAGCTACGTTAAAAGTCCAAAACACACACACATCTGCTTCAAACCAATAGTTGTCTCTGCATCTATCTTTGTGTCATAATTTGATTTTCAGTAAAAGTAGGTCTGCCTATTAATTTACTCTTCAGAAGACAATCTATAAGAGACTTTCTTCCGTTCGTTTCAAATGTTGGTACTTTTATGTTATTGTTATCATGTATTAAAGTGTTATTTTTAAAGTTAAAATTTGGCATGCAATTCACTATTTTATGATTGAATAAAACGCCTATGTAGACCTTACCCACGTTCGCAACTAATTATTTTCTAGCGTTATTATCTCGTTTATCATTTTTGATGTTACAATACCACTTTAGATAAGCAGGATTTGTTAAATGTTTCCAAATTTTATATTGGACATTGCGACGTTACAGTTAAATAGTAATCTTATGTTGATCACACATAGTAATAAAATTCATTTTTGAAGATTTTATATATGAATCTGTTTTGTGGATAAACTCACTGTGCTATACCCAAACATGTTAAAGTTTTGATCATCAATTGTTTTAAATAGTGTGCACTCGTCACACTCAATAAAAATGAAGTGGTAAAATTATGAACCTATTACCATCCAAGTTATTTATAACCTTTTGCACGTTTATCATTCTCATTGTGCTAATGACTGAGGATAGCTTTCCATTGTTATTGAGAATGGAAACTGTATTATTATCTAAGCGGGTGCTACAGAACTAGTTGGCAACTTGATACGTGATGTTTTGTCATCGTAAGATATGCACCTTTAAGAATTTTTCCTTATGTTATTATGTGGTGTTTGTTGGAGCAAACTTTTATGTATGTTTCATACAGTTTAGCGATATAAAATATCGTTCTTGGGCTCGAAGCTAATATAAGAATCTTCATTCCGTTCAATTTTACTAACGCGAATTTTTTACTATTCATTGTTGTCTTCTCAAAATGTATTCCAATTTAGAAAACATGTCATTTTGTTTGGAATTGTTTTCTGCATCGTCTTTATCCAACAATCCCCTCATTTTCTTTCGTAAATATACTTGTACTCATTGAATTGTGGTTTCATAATTTTGTTCATTAAAGATTTCTCATTGTCATCTTCCATTCTGGTTTTCATTATTTTAGCTCAGACGTGTTATGAGAAAAAATCTTTCACTATCGTTTCCAAGATTTATTTTGTATCCATTTTTTGTGTTTGATATTCTTAAACTTCATCGATGTCTAATTTCCACTGTCATCCACTACGACAGAATTGATCGTTCTGTATGGAAAGCATTTCTAGACTGATTCTGCAATGTGTATAGAGACTGTTCAATTAACGAAAAATTCAGTAAAGGGTTGTATACTCATACCGTTTGTATATACATCTGAATGATATGAGTTAATATCACAGTATCGTACTATGGATGCTTAAATACTATTTTTCATGTGTGTGACATTATCGTTATTTTACAAACCAGTTTTATTGTAGTGATCTCTAAAATTCTGGAAATACTGATATATTTCCTATTTATTACTAAATCTGAAAGAAATCATTTCTTTTTGCAAAGTTTTGATGGTGTAAAAAGACATAATCCAAGACTGTAGACTCGAAAATTGACATAGTCATCCACACTAAATGTCACACTTTTAAATCAAGACAGTGTTTGCCATAATTTCATAAAGAATTTCATTTCAATTGCAGTAAGAAAGCTTTTGAAAATCAGAACTCTAATGGTCACAGCAAAATAAACAACATCCTAAAATATCAATAGTGTATTGAATGTGCATTTCATGCAAATACCTTTGCTGATTATTGCTCATCTGTCTTGACATTACAGCTTCAATGCATTTGACCCTACTTTTTCGTATCTATCTATAATGGCTTTACAAAAGCATTTATTTCATTTGAACAAATGCAGTTGGATTTTTCACCGTAGATTCAACGTTTTCAAAGCTTTGCTAACGTCGGTTGGACAGGAAGGAAAATGTTCAATACCCTGTGTGATGCAGTTTTTGTTGAGGTGAAAAGACTGCACAAGGCTTAACAGTAAAAGCAATGAAGGAATAGTATTAATATAGTATAAAAAGTATTATTATTATTATTATTATTATTATTATTATTATTATTGCTTACTTGTTGAAAAATGTAAAATACTTAAAAATAACAGTAATAATGGATTATATTGCTTCCTTGCCATTATTAACTGAAGATGAAGTGTCAGATACTAAAAATATATTTAATATATATCAAGTTATACCAATTTTGCATCTAAAAAGCTCTAGTCTGTCAGCCTCAGTGTAGACATACTAATAGTACGTTCCCTGACTGTTTCAGACATAATTGGCTCCTGTTTCTAGCGGTCAGCTGAGGGGAATGTATCGACAAAGTAACTTAACCCGAGTGACAACTGCATTGAATGTAATTACACATGGTAGAATTTAATCCCCGCTGAGGCCCTAGGTGAACCATATGGCGGCATTGCTCCGTTGGTAATGGCAAGACAAGACAAGACTTTGTTAGAATGCAGGTTGTAACTTTCGTAACATATGAGGTATATACCAAAATGGTATATGAATATAACGTGCAATACCTAGTGTTTCGCCAAGTTTACAAAATTATGAAAACTATTCTAAGACCATGTCAATATTTTTGAATAGTTTTATGTTACATGTATTCAGTAATTGATTATATTTATAAACCTTAGTCCTTGAATTGCACAAATGAGGCATACAGTTTTTTCTTTCATCATGCAATTAGGAACACTGACAGCGAGAACAATATCTTTCATTATAGAAACATTAGCCCGTCTCCCAGTTTCAAAGGAAACCCGTGATTTGCTGTTCAAAACTCACTTAAGCAATTTTATATTTTGGGGGGTAATGAGAGATTTTTCCCAAACTAGTCTTAAATTACTAGTAATTTGGACATTAGATGATATATTGACGTTAGCTGCCCTAGTATGTATGTATTGATCTTTTAGTCGAACTTCTACTCATTTTGATAACCATTTAACAGACACAAAAATTTGCTTACTCCGTATTTTGCTAAACCAAACTGCATCTAATATATTTATTTACTCTAGTGTCCATATGATCTGCCTTTGAATGTGCAGGTGCTGGGTTTCTTAAAGTTTATCCATCCTTGATGAGAGAGAACTGAGCAACAAACTGTCGAAATTTTGCGGACCTTCCTTTGATCAGTTTCTACATCTCTTCCCTTCTTCTATCCGATGAATAGTTCATGTGTACTCGTTCGACATTGATGTATGTGGTGTGAATTTGCCTTCTGAAGTCTTCGCGAAACTACACATCATTTCATCCCTTATTTTCAATTTCAGCAATACCAGCAAATACCAAATTGATCTCATATTTGTGACTTGTACATCACAGAAATTTTTTGCCATTATCTAATGTTAAATATATTGCGTAGCTAGTGTTCTGTCTATGCTATTCAGCTGTTTCTTCATTATTTTTTATTCATTTGTTTGTTCTTCCTGTGTCTGTTGTCTTCAAAGATTTCTTTCAAACGTTCAATATTGGCTTCCCATACTCTAGATTTCCTTTTGTAGTCCCCTGAACTGTATGTTTATGTCATCTATTTTAATAAATTGTTGCATAAGACAGATGAGTTGGTTTTGTCTATTTCCAAAACCAATCTATTGTGTGACCAGAAAATGCTCCTGGGCATTGCAGTATTGCGAGACAGATTTGGAGGACATAGAGGCCTGTGAAGATAACAGTTTGGGATGCAGATGCACATGTAAAGATTGGGAAGGTATGGTTGAATGTGGAGATATCCAAAAAGTCTGGGTGGACACTGCGATAAACAACCTGATGACTGTTTCGAAACAAATAAACGTGTTATGTATATTTAATTTAATTATTTGTTTGTTAGTTTTAATTTTTTTAATTCCATTACATGCTATTGTAATGTAACTTTGTTTATTGGATTTGATATTGTCTAGATTGAGTATAGTTCTGTTTGATCTGTTTGTTTTATTTCACTGATAAAAACCTAATAAAAGAAACACTGTATCTAGTTTCTGACCTTGTTTCAGAGTCAGTTACAGTTTTGGTAAATAACATTTTTTTTTTTTTTAAATTCTTCCTCAGATTAAGAATCATTAAGTTAAGTCAAGGCCATACCTGGAGTACGTGATATGAAACATGTGTTTTTTGTTTCAATCTTCTAATTTTTCTAAACAATTGACCCTCATCCGGGAATCTGTTTTGCGTCTTAAACTAGTGTATAACTGTTGTTTTGATAGAGATTGTTCAGTCGGGCTCCAAACAATTGACATGTTTTGACCAGTTTGAGTTGAATTTATTTTATTGAATTTCAAGTGATTCTTTTCCCTGGAAATAGATAAGTACTGCTATAAAATTCTTGGACAAAGACATTCATCGAAATGTATACGGAATTCAAAACTGGAATAATATTTTCTGTGATTCAACAAGAAACTGTTGACATCACATCACTTCGCAGGTTACAACAGACGTCATCGTCTTCCATTTTGGATTTCATCGGGATTCGAACTCGGTTTCATTCAGGACCTTTTATGACTAGGACTTCTACTTTGAATTCTTGGATTATTTTTGGATTTGATTCGTAAAACCGTAAGTTCTTTTCTTCCTTTGTCACTTGGTATTCTAGGGAAATAAATTATATGTTAAATTTTACAAAGCTTGTTGTCTTCACTCTTTTGTGCTACATATTGTAAGAGCCTAGACTCGTAACAAACGCTTGAGGCAATTTCTGAACAACGTGGTGGAGAAGCAAACGAACCAACAGCATTCACGACTTGCTGAAATTTAGTCGGACTTAATTTCGGATTGGGCGACGATATTATTGGTTTGTTTCGGTTACGCTTGGGTGCACCGCCAGGTGAGATTTATTGTCTATCTTAATTTCAAGTAGTGTATTTAAAACACTTATAAATCACACATCATGCATGGTTATACATTTTGAAAAAGTGAAAAAAATAATTGAAAAACATATCTCTAAATATCACGAATATGTTTCTCACCCTAGAGGTTTGAGAAATGCAACCGTATTTTCTATACGCGTGCGCAGTGTACAAGCCCAAACAATACGGTCAGTTCCTCAGAGGAAAATGCTGACCACTTTGTGTATCGGTACGTCTTAATTTAGAAATAATTGACAAGAGCTGATAATGGTGCTCGGTTATAAAATTGTCCCTTGTCAGAGATGTCATTCGACCACGCAGATTCCTTTGCCCCCGAGGAAAATAAATTGCCTTGGATGTCATTACTAACGCCATATATGTCACGCCATGCGATCTATTTGACAAAGACATATACACTTGATAGGATAAGATATTAGGAATGAATAATGTTGGAGAACTGTGTTTAAACATTATCCGTCTTTTTCCTTAACGTGTGTCCAGCCAATAAAACAACATACTACTTCTCCTGGCGAAGGTTTTAATGGGATATATTTTGACTGATATGATATTCAAATCTCACGCGTTTTGTGAATCAAATTTGTTGGGCAAATTGCTATTTCAATCTACAGGCGCTAAGTAAGAACATAAAGAAAACAGGAAACTCAAATATGTTAGCATTTGGCAGACATTTAAATAACGATCTAGTTCGTATTTATATACATATCGTACTAGTTTATTTGCACGTGTTTGAGATTTGGTCAACTCTTTTAATGTCACACAGTCTAATTGTACAAGAAGCATTTAAGTCCCTACTATACCTTGATTCCTTTTATTACCTTCTTTTACTATAAAAATGTTCTATATTGCATTTCACGGTTTACAACGCATATATTTAAAAAATTAGGTCATATATTCAGGTGTTACGGTCTTACAGTCTTGACAATCAATACCGTATTCAATCAGGCAACCTAGACAAACAATGCTGTATGTTATCGGGCGCGTAGCTGTCTCTACTTAGCTGCGTACGAAAATGTTGACAAGAAAAAATAAATAATGCATTTCAAACGATTTATTTTACTGATTTGTTAGTATTGCAATCAACTTTGATATGAAAAAAAAAAAAAAAAAATCACTCCATGATTTCATGCATACTAAATATTAGCAACCACTTTCTTTCCTGTTCACTACACGCCGAGGGGAATGCCTTCACCATTTTAAACGTGCGTATGATGAAATATGATCAACCTAAGCGCCTGGTAATATGGATGTTTTGCTTTCAAGGCTTCATTTGGTAAAATGTATTACGTTCACCATGTCAGCATGTAATCACGTGATTATGAATTATACCATGTATAATATTCAACATACATTCAGTCCTCCGCTTTATGACAAACTCGAGCAGTGGTTATACAAGAGGTGTGTATGCGTATAAATTTACTACTCGACTTTTCATCCCGGATATATGATATCATACATGGAATAGCAAACATCGGTTGCACAAGTTGTTCAAGAATCTTGCTTTAAAAGCCTATGAGTATCATATGTAAATAAGCATGGGCGTAATCCACATCACTTGTTTCGGCCTTAATTTATTTATTAAGGGTTTCGATGTTGGTCATGGTATTTTTCATCTTCTTTTTGTTCAATTTATTGGGGTCATCTGAGTTAGGAGTGATACAAGCAACCTTTTTTTCATGAAATGTTGTTTTTAGCTTCAAAAATAAGAAAAACCAGTAGCCTTTCATTTGTTGTGGCTATTCATTTCGCTTGCGTATACGGAGTGGATTTTATGTTTGCATGAATAGTACTTGCATTTATTTATTAAGGCTCAACAAAATATGCATTTAGCGTGCACATCTTCACCTGAGTGATACTTTGCTTTTAATCTCTTGCCGCAAACTCTTATATCTTTAAACACGGTAAGCAATGCAAATATTCCATCAGCGTGACACGTTTCAGCATTTTTTGTGTCTTTCAGCTGTGGATTTGTAGCAGTATTTATAAGCTATATTTATGTACCAATCCTTTGTCAAACGACAACTCTGTCAAAGGATGCGACACATTATATATTGGGAAAGAATATTATTTTGCAGGTTACATAATTTTTAATTCGCCCCTACTTTGATTCGAATCAGCGTGCGTGGGTTACGGCATAAATCGTTTTGCCTGCAAGCACCAAACTCCCTCGACCATCCGTAAGATAAGTACTTATGCGTAACAGGCACAATCGCATTCCGACTCAGTAATTACTTTTTTATGTACTACACTGTTAATACAGATTCCTATTACAAAGATCAAGGTATTTATAATTTAATATAGATATGATCTGATTATGTCTTGGTGTTTTCGACACAGCAAGGAAAGTTGGAAAGAGCTATCCAATGATGCTACCTGAGTATGCGTGATAATATTGAGTGAAATTGTATATTGGGAATGAATATTATCAGGTAATTTTAATCCGTCTCTACTGAGATTTGAAGAAGAAGCGCGGGATAGAGGGAGTAAATGAAATCAGATTCAGTGGCGAAGGTTTTCTAATTATCCATTGTCATATTTTGTTATTTAGCCACTTTTTCTCACATCGCCAAATTAGGTTCAGAAGCAAATCTATCAAAGGATGCTACAAATGAGACATTTAGTTAGCCCGCGAACTGAGTCACTGGAGGTTCCGTTTAACACGTGTGTTCCGAAGTGTGTATCCGTGTATTCTTGTTCGCTATAGGCATGGCTTACAACCTGCGTAAGCTAAGCAAACATACAGTGTGCCACTTGGGCACTCAGCAAAGTTCTATTTGCTCGTCTTAAATAGTCGACGCCAATTTTCTTGCTCGCTTCTGGCAAGAGTAAATACTACATATATTTTATGGCATGTGATTGAAAATTGCTTTGCACACCGTTTAACAAATTAATCTTGTTTATAGGAAAGGACATTGCAATGTGACAAGCATATTTGGGCAATAATACGACACAGACGACGAGATACCAAAGTAAAAGGGGTTGGATGAGGGAATGGGTACTGTAGTAACCAAGGAGCAGACAAATACAGCACAAGTTGGAAACAAAAATTAGGTGAAATTTGGAAACTTAAAGTCTTTTTTCTTTGAGTAAATGTAGGGAAGCGAAACAAACTGTACCTTTTTTTATAGTCTATGCATGTTAGGAGTTTTGTTGTGTTTCATTCACAAGTTCACATAGATTTTATTAAGCAGACTGTGTGTAGCATGTTTCTGGGCGTGTACTGTATCCTGAGGCACCATCGGGTTCATACATCACTCTATAGCATACATACTGAACCTGGCACATTCAGTAAATCTGTTTATTATCAACGGGCATTTATAAACGACCTCAAGGGAGATGGTTCAATTGACAGCTCCATCTTCAGACGTCATTTGTGAACACATTGATTACTAGAAATACATTGAATGGCTTCCATCTCACGGCATTCTTATATTCAATATCTTGTCTGTGGAATGTCGTGAACAAATAGCTCAACATCAATTTAAAATCTGCATGACAATGTCCAATTGAATAATAACAGGCGTGGGTTCGTACTTGACGGAATCAACCTTTATTGAAATCTGTGCAGTAGTCACAACTAATTCAGGAGTATTAGTGTACCACTTAGCCAAGAAAGTGTTAAATGTCAAGCGAAATTGTGTGATAGTGCTTGCGACTTTGTAATCGTATGTACTTCAAGAAAATAATTTCACTGCTTTAATCTCAGGGCAGGCTATTAAATACTAAATTCTGTATTAACGAGGTTGAGGTCTAACAAAACAAACCCACAAAACATAACTCAACTTTGTTAAGGGAATCATGATCTTTAAAAACTCAAACAATTATATGAAATATTTCGATATTTTTAGAGAGACATGCTAGGATTCGAATTTCCCTAAAAAAAGAGACAAATTTACTTTCACCCTTCATACAATATTATTTGCTGTGAATTTCTGACTAGCGTTGCTATTCTCAAAATTGCAAATGAAAGTCGAATCAGATGATCCAAACGTCCAACATCTTCTTTTTGTCTCTTCGCCGGATTCTTGATATTGATATTTAAATTATTCCGCGTATGTCAAGAGCATACTTCAGGAATGCTCTGTTAATGAGTTACGAACTTTGATTCAAAGATATCGTAAGACCTGAAGCTACATCATTAAAGATTATTAGATGTTTTCTCACTGTCTTGAATGGTGAAGCATAACGACTATGGTTTCTTTCTGCGTACACATTTCTGCTTGATTGTATTGTGTATTAAGGTCAATCATTATGTTAACATTTTCATAAAGAAAACAATGCACACATCAATGTTTATAGCTACTTGTAGCATATCGCCAACTAGTATTTCTGTTGTTTTAATGCCTCTCTGAACCTCATTTGTCACGCCAGCATTTTGTTGTCACTGTCTTTTTATATGAAACAAAATTTATCCAACAGTATGTGTCTATTCCCTGGATTATTGCAACTAATTCTAATAGGAATAAAAAGTGATACTAATAAGGTAGAGCTTTGCTGTGTCGATAGTGAAATTCGAGATTAAAATAACTTGCTGTGTGAAAGGATCTCCCATGGATTTTAAGTACAAATCTGTATTACGTTGGACAAAACAAAGTGTTACAAATGTCCACTGAGGCGTTGCGATATATATATATATATATATATATATATATATATATATATATATATATATATATATAAGCACCTTCATATAAGCTATTAGTTGAGGTCTTTATTCATAGCAAGTGCCCCAAACACTATTCTAAGGATTGTAGAAAAAATCATGTTCGATAAATGTTGGTCAAATATATTTTGAATAATATGTTTAATTTAAGTATCACCCAGTATACTGTCTTCTTACACTGCCACTTGAAAGCGAATCAACCGATTTGATTTAACCTTACAAGTGGGGAGCGGCGCCAAACGAGTTGGAAGGCGCAGACACTTAATGTAAGGGTAGCCAGTACAATACCCTCCAAAGCAAGCCTGGCTCGTCTGCATCAATATTTCCATGTCAGTGGCAATTACATCCTATTTTTTCAGCACAATATAGCCGTTAAATCATGTGTTAAAACTGACCTTTTGACCCGCAAGAGCGCATTGACCTTTATTATAGCAGTTATGACTGGAAACAATCTTTAGCCAAGAGCGATTCTATACAACATATACTAATCTTTTGAGTGTGTTCTCTCAACTAGTGTGATCCGGACTGACTGAGGATATACGCACGATTTAACGAAGAGCCACTTTCATTCCATGCAGAAAAGACAGGAAATGACCTACCGGATCCAGCAAATGCGGTCTGATAGCCCTTGTATGAGACTGTTTTTACCCGTATTTCTATTTAGTCAGGGAATGATTCAATGCTATTTATAGAGTTTCATCTAGTAGAGTCTGTATAAAGTCAAATAATGTTTATGTCTTTCCCAGATAAATCTGATATCTGGTAGACGCCATGATATATTGGAACAGACTGCTTACTCGAAATAGCAAGAAGCCCATAACAACCTGCAAGACATAAAGTTGTAAGTTTCAATTCGATGGGTGAGGATTTATTTCAGAATAAAGCCACAAATAGCATATAAAACCTTTCTGAATTTTCTTGATTCCCTAACAGGTACTTTGCATTGATTAATTAAGCTGTAAAACCAAAGAACATCTAAAATTAAGTTCTTAGTTATTCTAATAGAACTGTGACACGACGGGTATTATGACTTTATCAAACACTAAAATCTTGGAAATGTTAAGCTCTGTGTGTGTGTGTGTGTGTGTGTGTGTGTGTGTGTGTGTGTGTGTGTGATTTGGATTTTTAAAGTAGTTTTAAATTGTTTTCGATGATATCGCTACCATGTCTACGGTGTGACAGTTCATAGTGATGTCTTGCACTGGGGAATCACGCCACAGACATATATCATCATGTCTCACCAGTCCTAACACTAATCTCTTAATGCTGATCGCCAAGCGAGGCAGTTGTTAGTACCATTTTTATAAGTCTTTGGCATCCGAGGCGGACGCTCTAACCACTCGGCCACCAGAGCAGTCTAAAGAACAGGAAGTGAGCAGTATTTAAATGAATTCTAAGTCAGTTCTGCTGATGTTC
>JAECUM010057937.1:0-28119 GCA_016617855.1 Megalonaias nervosa | reverse complement strand
AGGGAAGACGGTATCAAACCCCACTAACACCAATGACATAGGGAATAATACAAGGGGAGACATGAGACAATCTGACATCAGGAGGAGGGACAAGACAATAAGACAAACACGGACTGGACCCAAAGCCAAGATGAAAAACGGGAATATCACCAAATCACCCGGAACACTCGTCGAACAAGTGACGGACCTGCTGCTACTCGGCAACCATACAAAAGGCAAAGGCAGCCCGAGCGAACCTGCCTGCTGACCACACCCCAAACAAATGCCTACGGAAAAGATGTAAAACACAGAAAAGATGTACAATATGCCTACTGGGAAGATCCACACGACGTACAAGGGCTGGACCCAAACACAAGATGGAAAGCAGGTCTACAGTCAAGCCGCCGAGAACGCTGCTGAACAAGTGACGGACCTGCTAACTGGCAACCAAACAAAATGCAAGGGCAGCCCAGGCGGCACTGCCTGCTGACCACTCGCCAACCAAAACGCCTACAGAAAAGATGTAAAACACAGACAAATATACAATATGCCTACAGAAAAGATGTATAACAGTAAAGATGGGCATTGGCCACAACCAACATTACCAGACAAACATCAAAGCAAGGGGTAGCCCAGGAAGCTCTACCTGCTCCCCCACAAAGCCCATACCCCCAGCACGCACGCACCATCCACATATTCACTTCATAAGGGAGACCGTAAAGAATCAAAGGTAAGGGACAGTCCAGGACACCCCCCTGCTGTCCCACAACCCCCCCCCCCGGCCGGACAAACTCAAAGGCAAGGGACAGTCCAGGCGGCTCTGCCTGCTGTCCCACAATCCCCCTACCCAGAACGGACATGCTCAAAGGTAAGGGACAGTCCAGGCGGCCCTGCCTGCTGTCCCACAATCCCCCCTACCAGACACGGACAAGTTCAAAGGTAAGGGACAGTCCAAGCGGCCCCGCTTGCTGCCCCACACAAACCAATCCCCCGAAATCGGACAAGCGCAATGGCAAGGAACAGTCCAGGCGGCTCTGCCTGCTGGCCCACAAAATATAACCCAACTATATGTCTTCAGTTTGGCCCTCGAAGACCAACACAATACAAACATGATCCTTTTGGAAGGCAGCTCAAAATCCGCAACCAACAATAATCAAGCGGTGCTAAAGAGTAACGGATGGCACACATCCAGCTGATTGGAAATTTTTTTTCGGCCCATATAAGTACGCTCAGTACGCAAAATTCCAACATAAGAATATATTCTAAATTCACAACTCGATAGCGTCAATTGCACAGGTGGCTCGCACAAAGTTGGTATAAGGACACCCGTAGGTACAACTGGAACAATCTGATCAAAATCTGCCCGGCTGAGATAAAGCCAGGTGGACTTGTTCTTTGGTGGCGGGTTGCGGCCGGGGTGGGGGTCTGTTGCGGGGTCTGCGGTTTGGGAGCGATGTAGGCACGTCCATATTGTCCCGGGGATATGATGGCACTATGCTCATACCCCGGACAAACAGCAGAAAGGCCCAGTTCGGGGCCAAGCGCCCTCTTAAAGGGACTGTCGCCCAGCCTGGGGCCACAAGCAGTCGCAAATGTACACAGTGCAATACGCGACTTTAATCTGCAAAGAAGAAAGCTACACTGTAGAGATAAAAGAACACACATTTTCAGAGAGAGCGATGGAGCATAGCACACACTCACACAAAACTACAATATAAGCAGTTGTGTGTGTGTGTGTGTGTGTGTGTGTGTGTGTGATTTGAATTTTTGAAGTAGCTTTAACAATGTTTCAATTATATCGCTACGATGTCTGCAGTGTGGTAGTTTATAGTGATGTCGAGCATTGGACCATCATGCTGCAGGCATGTAGCATGATGTCCCACCCAATCACATTATCCTGACACCAGGCCGATCAGTCCTAACACTAACCTCTTAATGCTGAACGCCTAGCGAGGCAGCTGTTAGTACCATTTTTATAAGTCTTTTGGTATGACTTGGCCAGGGTTCGAACCCACGACCTCCCGCATCCGAGGCGGACGCTCTAACCACTAGGCCACCGGAGCGGCCAGGGTGGGGTAAAGGATGACGCAAGTGTTTGATTGTTCATTTGGGCATCTTAACATTTTTATTTTGGGATATTTCTGTGAGATATTGCCAAGTCTAACATATTTATAGCCGGGTGCGTCCACATGGTTTACATGGGCAATGTAGAATTGATGGTCATGTCTCAAAAATCTCTGGGATGTTTGTTCTTATAACATTTAAAGATACATAACACCTGTCTGGAAATATAGGGTTGGCATGTATTCTTGGTTTTTCATTGCTTATGTTTCTTACGTATTTTCTAGTCCTTGTTTACCTGCCTATCATTAAACTCGAAATATTCTAAATTTAGTTCACAATCATGCTTTAAAGAGATATCTCCCCACTTGATGTTTCTGTGTTCTTCACCCCCTCCCTATACCTCAAAATGCAATATATTGTTAAACCATAAAGTGTTTAATAAAGTTCAAGGTGTGGTAGAGCCCAAGAGCGAGGATTCAAACAGTTTATATGTATTCATGCGATCAACACCGATGGCGTTAGCAGTTTTGGGTAATATAATAAACTTTCCGTCATCAGTTTTTCCAAATAGCAAGGCGTGTTTGTGCGTGTGTGGGGAGGGGATCTGTCTGTTTGTCAAAATATTTTGCATGATGTGATATCAATGTTGGAGAGATCTTAAGACTTGATGCGTTAAGTTTTTCTTTTTCTTGTATCGCTGTTATTGTTTGATTTTAGACAACTCCGCCAGGCACAGCAGACGACAACAGGGGTTTCTTCACTTGACAAGTCTTTCGTAGAGCTCGGACACCAAGAATGAGACAACCCCGGTGAGACATGCAGACTGACATAAGAAAAGTAAAGTTAACGAACCAGCTAGATTTTTGTCACATGGGTGAGAAAATCTAGGTCGTTGTAAAATACATCCCAGCTAACTATTGAAATTTAGACGTATCTTAGCATATGAAATCAAAAATGGGTAATCAAATCCGTGTATCCGTGTGTGTGTGTGTGTGTGTGTGTGTGTGTGTGTGTGTGTGTGTGTGTTTTTGTGTGTGTGAGGCACCTGAAAATGCATTTAATTGTCTCTCTGAGCATACCCTATCATTGGGACAATATGAAACTTAATCCAGGGTCTTAGCTATCTGATATAGATGTTTTACAAAGACCTTATCTATTTCAAAACCCAAAACAAGCGAGAAGTAGTTGTCATGATGGGACCAGAAGAACGAGACAATTTTTAAAATAAATATATTATGGAATATACATGATCATCAAAAAGATATTTTTGTACCAATTTGTAATTTCTTTATTTGTTTATTTATTTACTTACTTACTTTTAACACATAATTGGCCATATCATAGCAAGCATATGGGAGTTATGTACTTTTCCCAAAGATACAAAGTGGCAGCCGAACCCGCAAGCCTTAAAATTTCACTGTAAGAGGATACCAACAGTACATGATATAGTTTTATTAAAAAAGGATTCGCCGTTGCACTGCTCGCTCCTAATGGATGGATTTTACATATCGGCTATAGCGCTTATCATACTGAAGAAAAATGGTACAAAATGAACTAGTATCATTACAATGGACGCTCTAACCACAAGGCCACCGGAGCGGACTGCAAGCACTTTGGCACATTATGTATCATTGTATTATTTATAAAACGGAAATCTTTAGAAACTCTTTTTTTCAAAACCAGTTCTTTTATAATAGGAAATAGATAGGAAAAACCTCATAAGAATCCGACTTGCATAAGCCGTTCCCATAACACAAAGATGGAAGAAAACACAAACAACAAATGCACATAACACTGAACCACAAAAGGGGACAAATCGTCTCGGCCTTGAACAAAGGTCACAAATGATCTAAAAACATCAGAACCAACATGTCCTACTCTCCATTTATATGTTTCATACTTGATAGGCATATTTTTATTCAATTTCGCCTTCCATTAATATTTATGCTTATTTTGCATATGTTAAGTTCTTCCATTCAGCTTTATTTCATCATAGTGTTCCTTATGGAATATATAAACAGTTACAAGGCATCGAAGCTAACAGCTACCTATCCTTTCCGTAATTATATTTTTCCTTTTTTTCCTCTTCTATCATACTCTTTTTTATACGAGTATAATATGCTACCAAATATAACACTTTTTTTCTCCAATAGAAATCAATGTCATAACGTCATATTCTTACCCATCAAAACAAATCATGCAACAAAGAATTTATGCAGCAAACAAGATAAATTCCTTCCTCATCACACATTTCATACATATTTAACATCAGCTACAACTTTGTTACATACAATTACTCCTGCGTCCTCTATTGGTACTTTTCTGTACTACTGACCTTATTCTTATCAAGGAAACAGCCCATTCCGTCAAGCAGACAGCTGATCTAGATGGCTGCTCCGATGTGCTCGAAAAATTAACTTAAATAAGACAAAGATAAGGAAAAAAGATGAATGAAAAAGTGAAACTATATAAAAGTATAAAACGTATATCATAAATACAAGAACAATATCAATATATCATTAGAATAGTATTTAAGGTTATTGCATTTGTATGGGAAAATATGAACGCAATTTGTTGGAATAATGCTGCACGACTGCGCGACCTCTGGGAGTGAAGTATTATTCCGAGAAAACAAGTTCATATTTTCTCATATAAATTCAGTAACCCTTTTGTTATATACTCATTTTGTTATTCCACCTAAGGCTTAATTATAAAAAGGACAACTCAAGAAGCAAAGAAACTGAATTTATGCTGTATTCCAAAATAAATAAACAACCGTAGATTCATCAATACACAATAACAATATTAATGCACACGTAGCACTCGACAGTAATTTCAAAAAGAATTGTCGTTTTGGTATACTTAAAATTGAAATTTAGAGTTATATTGTGAATGAATGCGCATTGCAACAACTTTTACATTTGGTATGGAATTGGTGGATTTTTTCTTTATGTTGTTCCATCTCAATTCTGCTTTTCTGATTAAGATGACCTGGATTATTGGGTCATTTCAGTGCAGATTTCAGTTGGAAATGTACTCGAAGTTCCAGTACTGTTTCGGCATGTATCCGGTTTAGCAGAAAATGTAATTCGTATTTGCAGAACTAAGGAAGTACAGTTTGAGGAAATTCAAGATGCATGAACGTAAATATGTTTATTACCATTCTTATTACTAGCTAAAGAAGACATATGTTTATGGCCTGTCACTTGCATCTCGTTGTTGGAGGGATCCCAGCTCTGACATGTATCAGACAGTGTGTGTCTTCTATCGCTTGCTAACATTGTATCAAAATAGTTACACGGGGAAAATTGCAAAGCAGCTGTTTGTGACAGTCCATTAAGCCAGCGGAAATAAGAATTCTTCTCCGTCTTGGCTTATTGGCTCTGAGGCCTTTAGTTTCCTACCGAAACCTGCAGTATTTTTTTCTCGAATCTAGTATTTTGACAGACTTGTAAAATGGTAGGTGTCTGATAGATATGTGATCGCCCTTGGCCTCAATATGCTTTTCTATGCTATACTGTTATAGACTCTAGAGAGCACTGGCCATAGTCTGAAACATTTTATTTGTGAAAAGATAAGAATATTTCTCCTAAATAACTGTTTCAATGATCATAACGGTATTTTCGATTACTGCGTCTCTCACGTTTGTTGTTGACTTTGCGAATATCATATTCCTTCGTGCGCTTGTTTGAAGATTTCGTTTCTCACTCAGTGGACTCGTCCACATCGTTAATTTTATCATCTATACTTTCAAATGGACAAAACAGCTTGCTTAGTTCATTCACAAACAAATGTAATCAACCAAAATCTAAAGTGTCTACAAGAGTGTACATGGTTTGTTTACAAAGTAGTTCCTAATAAACTATACTATATTTAGTCACACGTGTCATGCACGTGCGTGCAATATTAAGGTGTTCAGTATCGTAAAATATTGCACCATTCTGACAAGGTAAAGTTAACGGAGAAAAAATGGGCATATAATAACATGGAATTCAAAAAAGGAATGTCTTTTACATTTCATTTTTACAGATCCACAAAGAATGAGAGAAAGAAATAAACAATAATAACAAGAAATAATTTACATATACAATTTCCTGCGTATAATTTCTTTTAGAGATATACATATCACACAGTATTTCTCTAGAGATATCACACAATACCTATCCATCCCAGCCCGTTTTATTCACAAATATAGCACTGTCTATCAATCCGCCAAACCATCCATTCATTCATCCATCCATTTATTGATTCAAATACGTATATATTGATCCACCTATCAATAAATCCATATATGCATAGTCCGTCCATTCATTGGCCCGTTTGTCCGTCCATTCCTTAACCAACAAATACCCAAAGATTGTGTGTTTATGTTTACAACCTAAGCTATTGCTTAATAGCTGTGATAATAACTGGTAATACAATACGGGAAATTATCAAATCTCTGCATAAAACTAAGCAACTCGTGTGCAATAGAGAGAAAAAGTAAACAAAATTAAATACAAATTGATTCTGCTAGATCTTAGGCACGAATGAATAATCTTTCAAGTGACAAGATTATATAGTTCTCTACTTGACCTCAGGTCACAATTAACATTTTCTAAAATAAATCCATTACGTATTGGAAAAACTTTCTAGAAAGTTCTTAATGTTTACAAAATAAAATGTTAGTTGTTATTAGAAAGTCTGTTACTAAAATTGTAATATATAACCTAGACAATGTCAGTTATACCAGGTACATTTTAGGCGAATCCTAATAACAATGACCCAGACCCAAAAAAGCATGTTTACTTCTATTAATAATGATCCTGATAATAAACCTATCCAAAAACAGAGAACATTTAAGCTATGTATTAGTTGTTTACAGAATAAATTAAAATATAAAAAAATCAATAATTCAGGTCAAGTAGAAAATAAACTTGATTCTGAACAAGGTTAAGTCCAACATAAATGTTACATTACAATAGCATATAATGAAATAAATAAAAGTTTAAAAAACCTGACAAACAATGCAAATTAAATATACATAACACTTTACCTCATAAAGAAAAAGAAAGATTTATACAATAAAGCTTTCTTTTTACTGTAAGTCAAATATACATGTGATAAAAACTTACATAAGATGAAATCTTATGAATCACACAAAGTATACATGAAACAGTACAATATTTCTACACACGTGAGAGTGCTATTAAATTGTCTTTTCCCTAAACGTGTCTTATATCAAAATTGTATAACTGCACCATTAAAATCCACCTTAATAATGGCTGATTTTTGTTTTTCATCTTGCCAATGAAAGTAAGGGGGTTGTGCTCTTTAAACACAATAATCAGAGAAGGAGCTGAACTAGCAGAGACTTCAAAGTGGTGCAATGCCACTATCAAAGACAAATATTCCCTCTATATAGTGGAATAATTTCTCTGGTGCTTATTTAATTTCTTATAAAAATAGCACACTGGATGATCTACACCATATTAGTCTTCTTGAATCATTATTGCACCAATCCCAGAATCACTTGCATCAACAGACGTTTTAAATGATTAACTGAAATTTGTAACCGAAAGATCTGGTGTACTCTTAAGTATGGCCTTTAACTTATCAAAAGCCGCCTGACATTTTTCAGACTAATGAAACTTGGATTTCTTGCTCAACAAATTTGTCAGGGGTTCGGGCGATTATAGAAAAACTGGACACATAATTTCCGACAGTATCCAGCCATACCCAAAAATCGCATCAGTTACTTTTTACTAATAGGCACAGGAAAATTGGAACATAATTTCCTATTGTATCCAGCCATACCCAAAAATCGCACCAGTTGCTTTTTACTGATAGGCACACGGAATTCAGAGACAGCCTTGACCTTAGCAACTATAGGTTTAATTTGTCCATTTCCCACTATATGTCCTCAAAATTTAACACAAACAAGACAAAACTCACTTTTAGATCAGTTTAATGTCACACCTGCATGGGTTTGATCCGATAATTTCCTTAAGTTAATTTTTAAGTTTAATATTCCTTTAAAACGAATGAAAATTAAGTCCGATGACTGTAATTCTGTTTTTCATGAATGATGTCAACGCTGTAGGAATCCACGGACCAACAAACAGGTAACAGATGAATCTTTGAATGGATCATGAAGTATTCCCAAGAGCTTAGTGGAAAGGAAGAAAGTATTTCCACTGCCAATGAATTGACACATTGAGACAAGATGTGCGGTTTTGTTTCAAAAGCAAAGGTGTCGTATTTAATGTGTTGTTTTATTTTCCTTATGACACCTGACTGTTAAATATATCCGAGGGAATTTTGCTAAATGTATATCTAGGTAGCGGGTCACATTATCTACATTATCAAGCAGATTGGTACAATCTTGTTAAAGTTGATATGTAAATTGTTTATAAAATATTTTAAGGTACACATTAATTATTGACTTTGTGTTCAGGTTTTGAACAATCCTACAACTTTCTGATATGATTCTTTTAAATGATTAAATTTGGTCCTTTTCGAAAATTTTGTTTTTAAGAGAATATTCTCTCTCATCATGGCGTGCGTCTACCTGTGAGACACTCACTTTACGTTTACATGTTAGCGTTGTTGCGAAATCACCCTTATTATCTGATAGTACACAGTGGGACAGGAGGGTATTATCAGTCGTATCAGGTAGGAGTGGACTTTAATGTTTACATACCTAGCTAGCAACCATATGACCATCGCAGTTATGTTAAGAAGGGCGTGGAGGAATTATAATAGGCTTACAGCACACCTTTGACAGAAAGAATGTAAGAACGAATGAAAACTTGAACAACAAAATGACCCCTTAACAGGATATCATTATCAACATCGTCGTTGTCGTCACCATATCCACCACTACCACCACCAGAAGCAGTAATAACAGTAATAACAAAGAACAACAGTACGATATCAGTCTGTGTCAAGAGTGTCAAGCATTTTGTTAAAGATTTATACATAAAGTTTGCATACGTTAGATGTTCATCACACATTTACGCAAGGTTGTTGTGTCAGTAGTGGTAGGGTCATGCATGTAGCTTTTATAAAGACTTATCAAAGAAAGGGTGTATTTTCTTACGACTGTTTTTGTCCGTTATAAATAGAAACCGATGTGGAAGCACATGTCCTGGAATATATTTGTTGTAGACATTAAAAATCATAAAACCAAAGGAACATAAAATAACGACGAAGTGGAAATACTTGTAAGAGGTTAGACTGCTCTCTTCCAGTAAATAAGGATCGTATTCGATGAGTCATTATCGCATCATGTTGCAAAGGTGTATTTTTAGCGGCGTACAGTAAATGTTCAAAAAACACACCATCAGTTCAGTGAGTCAAGTTGGAATTTAACTTCTTTTGGTTTTGAAATCGATTAGTCTCATTGGTTAGCGTGCCTGACTAGAGACCCGAAGGGTGCGCGTTTGAATCCTCTCCAGACAAGGCCGGCTCGAATGCTGTGGTGCAATTATTATTATTATTATTATTATTATTATTATTATTATTATAAGTTATAGGTGTGTAAATGTTCGCAGGCAAATACCATGGTCTGAATTTCAATATATCACAGTCGAACATGTCTGATGCATATATATATATATATATATATATATATATATATATATATATATATATATATATATATATATATATATATATATATATATATATATATATATATATATATAAACGTAAAGTGTGCCAGCTAAGCCAACCACACCGTGTTACTGTCTTAATTCGAACTGGATCTCCATGATGATGAACGAGGTAAAATATTGTTTCGAATTTCACAATATTTACTGTAATTGCTGTTATTGTTAGGAAGGTTTCGATTCAAAACGAAACAGTCATACAAGCAGGCGTTAAAATCACTGTTTGAAATAGTGTTGAAAACAACTAGTTGAAAGCCTTTCCTTGAAAAAACAAAATGATTGAGGGGATATTGATCCTTATTTTCGCGTGGAGCTTTGGTAAGTAATTATAAAATATAAATGCTAAAATACTGTGACGATATACCATCTTTTTGCGAAGGGGGCGTGTTGTACAAAAAAATTTCTCATTTTTGTAATACTTCGTAGAATTCGCGAATTTGAAAGAGTCAGAGTGGGCAAGTTTGAAGAAAACTAAACTGGTAATTTTGAATTTTAAAATTTTAGTTTCGAACCTTGAACTGTAAACAGAAGACATTATTAAATCGAAAGTACAATCAAGGAAAAGTCGGGTACATTTTAAAGTTTGTCCATATATGAAACTATAAGACATATGCTCTACCGAGCCTTTATATCGACTTAAAACATACCAAAATCACAAAGACCAGATGTACATAAATGTGTAATAGAATGCCATTGTCAAATATTGTCTGCTTAAACTATATAGAGAGAGGGAATATTGCAAAATTCAGTCAAAATCGTTGGGATTTGCGATGGCGAGACACTGCTTTCGTTTACAGGTAGTGATATGGAGCACTCGGGACCTTACTGGATTTAACATTACGCTGTAGATTTACTTTAAGCGGTACATTAGCCCCTTCTATGAATGATAATGTTAAAAAATGTCTATATGAATGAACTAGGTTAATTATTTCCCTTTCAGAAAGAAGGGGTTATTAATATGCATACCAAAGGGCGATAACCCAAGCGGTATATTATTGGAGATTCATTTCATTTCCAAACGTCTCCTACAAAGTTGGTTCTGCATGTTTTGCATTTAGGATTAAAACATTGCTTCCCACAGTTATACATATGGAGTTATACATATGGATGAAACAGGATTTCTAATGGGACGATTCATTGGAGAGAACATTAGAAACTTGTTCAAAGCACACTATTCCTGGACTGCTTCGTTTGATTGACTTTGAAAAAGCATTTGACTTAGCTACACTGTCATTTCTTGATATTTATATTTGTTTCAAAATTTGGATGAACCGACGATAAATGGGATAGAACTATTTTCATCGAAACAGCAAATCTTGTGTAAATATTAATGGTCAGTTCTCTGGTGATTTGCTATAGAAAGAGGATGTAGACAGTTGAATTCACTTCCCCCATACACTTTTATCCTGTATGCAGAGATTTTACCCCATAGATGAGGAAACACGACAGTATTAGGGGAATTAACATAGGTAATACAACCCTTGTTATTTCTTAGTATGCTGATCATACATCACTTTTGATGGTTCCGAGAAATTTCAGATACCTGTTTTACATATTTTATATCAATATTCCAAATTTTCTTGTCGTAGTATAAATATTGAGAAAACAAATGTAGTTTGGATAGGAAGTAGAATAAGTAGCAGCAAGAAATAATGTCTAGAATATAAACTTAATTACGGATGTACTGAATTTGTTATTTCAGGTATAAAGAGTTCAACTAATTTGGAAAAAAATTACAACTCTTACTTATCCATCAAAATTTGCGAAATTGGGAACCTTCTAATTCAGTGGTATGATAGGTTTTTAACTCAGTTTTGGGGGGTTAACTGTGATATAGTATTTAGCTATCTTGAAAAATTAACCATCTTTTATTATCGTTACTGCTACCTCTCCAAAACTAGGTCACTGTTGTCTGTCTTTCATGTTTACTTGACGTCATCGCCAAAATTGATTTTACTTGATATCTTGTAACACTGTCAGGTTTACACTTGTGAAACTTTATATACTGATGCGCTTTATCTATTGCTGCGTTTCTGTGATGATTGAAATATCGGATGTGAATCAATGTGGATCAATGTGGATCAATGTGGATCAATGTGGATCAATGTGATCAAGATGAAAACTGAAGCATAACTATATAACATTCTTATCAACTAATACACGCCTTAACTCATAAATTAAACTATCCAAAGTGAACAGTGACCGCGTAACCTATAAGTATTCCTCCTACTGACATGTGTGCTAATCTAAGTCAAATTTACAAAGAAAAAAAATACGGCTGGAAATGGGTTTTGTGTTTCGATTGAACATATTATTATTATTATTATTATTATTATTATTATTATTATTAACGTCATCGTTTGTCTTTTTTCAGTAATCGTCTCTGCAGATTACGAATGTTTTTATACCGATGGCCGCACACTTTATTGCGAATCTTGTTGTGAGTACAGCTGCTGTGAAACTAAAAGTACAACGTGAGTATAGGATTTTTTTTTTAAAGGCAAAAGCTGACAAAAGGAGATTTTGAATTCTCTCATTTGCATAACACAAAAGGAATAATTTGAAGATCATTTCTACGATCTGTTAGGCATAACATACAAAATTTTCAAAACAGTGCCCAAAATTCATTATCCCCTTTCCCCAGGTTGCGGAAGAGGTTGGTATCAATTATGAAGACATCTTGAAATATTAATTTTAACATTTTTGCTGTTGTATTAGAACAACAGAAATTAAAAACCCACACATTATACGTGTATACCCAATGTGTTTTGCAGAGTGAATTGTAGCGTGTGCTACCCACCCAACGAGTATGTTTTTGAACAAGAGGTTATTATTTTTCTTTGCTATTAACTTTTATACACGCAGGAACGAATTATTTCTGCATTCTACTTTTTGTAATTAGATGAAATTTTATGACCATAATATTAAACAATTTAAAAAAAAAAAAATGGGCATGGATTTAAATAAAAAATATCTCAATGAAATGCTCTGTAATTCTCTACTGTCAGTTTGCAAAATGAGTATATTATTACTGCACAGATATGAATATGTATACATGAAAGTAAAAACTAAACTTCAGATTACTCCAAACATGAATTCGCACTAAAGAAAACAAAAAATAACCCAATTAGACACAATCCGCAAACATCAATCTATGGAAAAATCATATAGAAAAAGGTTAACTACAGAACAAATATATTTATATAATTCTTACGTTTTCATTGTATAATCTTAACAGATCCTCCGTGTACATTGGTTGTGGTATATCCGGGTCAGTGATTTTCGTTGCCCTTCTTATTGGCTGTTGCATTCGGCGCAGGCGCGCGATCGTTAGAGGCCAGGCACTTGCACAGCAGCCAAACGGAGTCGTAGTCGTCAATAGGACCATTTGTACAGCCAGATCAGCACCAGGTACTCAGCAACATTTGTATCTACACAAATCCCGTTTTATACTAATGCAGTCCCAGTTTTCGATTGACGATTGCTTATAATGCTGTAGATTTGAGGAGTTGCTTCCGTTGTCTTCATAAAATAAAAAGTTATACATTCCAACGCATGCGTTTTCAATGGAATTTGGAATAACTTGCAAGACTTGTGGCGTAATTACAGTAATATAACTGATATTCTAGTTCGAGCAATAGTTTCCTAAAGTAGCCAAAGAGACATTTTTCTGAAAAGCTGCGTCTATATTATATGGATTTATACAAGTGGGTCTTGTTATATTTCCGTATCTTCTTTTTCAGCAGTGCTTAGTTTTAGGTTTTGTTTTATAATATGAATTGTATCTGTGACGTCTACTTACAAAGCACACTATTAATTCCGTTTCAACTATCAGCGTCGCATTTCCGGTCTGCCATATTCTGACGAAAAGTAATTGAGCTAGAACCAAATTATGTTTCAGTGCTTATTCGTGGACATTAACTGTATGCATTAGAAACATATATAATATTTCTTTTGGAACGAAGTTCAGAAGAATATTAAATCTTTCTTGCACTTGGATATTATTTTTTTCAAAAATAATTTCTTTCACGTAGATCTTTAATTTCCATAAACATTATGTTTCAGTCGTAAAAGCATGGCATTGTCCACGAAATAATAATAATAATAATAATAATAATAATAATAGTAAACTGAAGCCCTGATATTAGGTTCTGTTCGTTTAAATTATATGGTCTTTGTGATTAATTACCTTGTTAGATACAATGTCTGATTCTGGTTTTCTTTTTTATGAATCGGTTTTAAAGCAGAAACTGCAGCAAAAATACTTTCCTTTATTCCAAGATCTAACCTTGAATGATATATGATAATCCCTAATATTGTTACCCTCTGCTTGTACCAAATACTTTTGCGTGAACGTAATTTTGTAAAGTTCATTTTACAAGGAACTTGTTTGCGATACCATGCATTGTAAACGCCTTTCAACATAATAATCAGAGAGTTCGTTCTTCGCTTACGTGTATGTCGAGCAAGAGAAGAATGATACACATTAGCGTCACAAGTCTTTATGATCTTTTATTGCTGTTGTTGTAAAAGTGAAAAAATTCGACACAAGGCATTTTTAAATATGTTTTAATGTAAACTAGCTATTAGCTTTTTATGTCACCCTGGATAAATAAAGGATATTATTGTTGTTGTTGTTGTTATTATTATTATTATTATTATTATTATTATTATTATTATTATTATTATTATCAAATATCGACAATAGCAGGAGTGTCGAATTATTTCACTGTATTGGGTTGATTCCGTAGTTTGTAAAGAACATACGTGTCCAATTCATTTTTGCTTAATTGAGGTAAACTTCCGGTCAGATGCGATTGTAAGTTATTTATATCTTAAATTGCTGCTTGCAATTGAAAAATATTGTCAGCGGTCTCCTAGAACGTGTATTATATGGTAGTTGATTGACAGATGCAGTCTCCTAGAACGTGAATTACATGGTAGATGATTGACAGATGCGGTCTCCTAGAACGTGTATTACATGGTAGTTGATTGACAGATGCAGTCTCCTAGAACGTGTATTGCAAGGTTGTTGATTGACAGATGCAGTCTCCTAGAACGTGTATTACATGGTAGTTGATTGACAGATGCGGTCTCCTAGAACGTGTATTACATGGTAGTTGATTGACAGATGCGGTCTCCTAGAACGTGTATTACATGGTAGTTGATTGACAGATGCAGTTTCCTAGAACGTGTATTACATGGTAGTTGATTGACAGATGCGGGGCTCGTCCTTGAGAGCAATTGACCTATCGGAAAAGGGAAACATGACCGGCCTACATATTAGCATATAACTTTCTTTAAAAGTAATGCTTTTCTTCTTGAAAAAAATAATGACGGTGACTAACAGAGGACTTTTAAATATGTGGTGAGAATTTTATGATTGAAGGAGGGATGTTACTTGGTGATTAGGACGTGATTGTGTTTTGGCGATGTGAACAGGAAACTCTTTGACCTTAATTGGTCGTTAAGGTATGTTGTTGACCTTGAATGTGATGGAAAGAAATGAATTCACTTTGAAAATCCAGTGAACGAAATCACTCAGACATCAGTGGTAAGTTAGGCCGAACAATATATTCCTCGTCACAAGCGCCATAGTATAGCCTAACTGCGTCATCAGGTCATGTCTATTATGACACGGATGGCGTGTACTTGTATCAGTGGTCATTTCTCAATTTAGTCCCAAAAAATCGTAATCCATTTTATTTAAGTGTATGAACTGCATTGTTTTGAGAGATGTAATCTAATGCATATTTTTCACCATACTGCATCTGACCAAAGTCCTTCTCTTCTAGAGTAATCTCTCCTTCTCTGTCTTGCGTAATCTTCACCAAAACCTTCGATGCATATTTAAGAGTTATGCTCCTGTAATTTAGTGTTATGTTTAAAAGAACTTTACTCTGAGTATGTTAATCATTTGAAATATATGTTCAGCTTTATGTAATACATTTACACATACTTCATTTAATTGGTAAATTTCATTGATACGATACAAAAATGTTTCCATTCTAAAATATATTAGATGTTGTTGATGATCCAGAAATAATAGTCGGGATTAAGAAAAGAGTATAAATACGATTTTCTGCATACAAACAATTAAGCTAATTGTGCCGCATTTGCTTTGCAAGTTCCTTGCATTTTTATATTAAATAACAACAATCGATAAGAACAACAGCAACAACATTCGATGCAACAACAACCAAAACAAAAAACAACACCCACTACTAGTAATAATACATGATCCCAAAACACCAGCAGGATAAACCACCACTGGAGCTGTTTATCGCTTTGATTCAAGGGTATAGTGGCAATATAAATTGTTTGAAAGTTATGTTTGTTTTTTTGTGTTTTTGTTATATATATATATATATATATATATATATATATATACATATATATATATATATATATATATATATATATATATATATATATATATATATATTGCAGGCGTTGCTCCAGTGTACAATTCCAATGTTCCACAGACCGGAACTTACGCTTACGTGCAGCCGGCCGTTTTCACCATGACACCTCCTCCATACACTCCCAGCAAAGATGGCAGCAAGGAAGAGCCACCACCACCATACAGTGCTTGCTAATATTTCTGCCGACAACGTCGCGCATGACAGTCCTCTGTGTTTCAGGAGTAGTTGTTTACAAATAATTATGTACAAATGTGACTTCAATAGTAAACTGGTACGTTACTGGCCTTGACATTCCATACTCCAAGTCATTTGAGAAAGTTGTTTATTTACCTTTTGCCTAGAAAAGATATATTTAAACGTGTCGTTTACCAAGAATATGTGCAGTGATATTGAAAGAATCGACATAAATTTATATTTTTTCCTCTTGCAAATCAAGCGAATAAAAAGTTTTGTGCTTCTGAAAGCATAATTAGCAGTATCATTTCAAGAGATTTTGTCGAAATTAAAGTTCGAGATAATTTAGCAAACGTTAGCTTGTACATCTACTCGTCCAAATATAAAAAATATAAATGATTGGTACAGAACACATAGACAATATTTAAAAATATTACTATTGCATATACTTACGATCTTGGGTTTAAAGTTTCGGATATGGAGAATCATTAAACGTGATTTTGTTAATGAAAATCTAGCACTGAATAAGGCAGTTAAGTAGTAAATGGCAAGCGTTGCATTGGATGTTCGAGGGTTAATATAAACAGGACATTAAGCTAATTTTCAATGAAAGTTATGAAACGTGTCGATCAATTTCTACGATTGAAATTATTCGGCGAGTTTCATAAATTTTATTTGAAATGAGCACAGACATAAGATTCTATATGACGAAACATATTTGATTCATTTGATCGAAAGCAGATATTAATTAAATTTCTTTGAAATCCATTCAGATGCCTAGGTCATTACGACTTGCCGTTGCCTTGCATAATAGCGTCATTTGTAACGTCATGAGGTGTTATCACACGTATAACAAAACTGAAAATTATGACACGGGTATATGAACGTAAATAACACAGCAGTCGTGTTATAAATTGATTTTTGAAAGAGAATGTTTCCTTGATTATAAGAACCTCTCTCCCACATACCAAATTTTCTGTAACAAAAAGCATATTCAGTTAAATTTTTGGAGTACGTAGGTACTAGTTTTCGGTTAAACCAGTATCCAAGAACACGTTTCTTTACTTTATGAAGGTGAACATGTATGCAATATATATATATATATATATATATATATATATATGTATATATATATATATATATATAGGCATATATATATATATATATATATATATATATATATATTATGTTTCATAAATGCACCATTAAATGCTCTTTGTAGCATTGATGTTATAGTTTGCTTTTTGATAGATAGACAGAGATAGATAGATGTCTCTTGAAATTGGTATAATTTATGCAATTTTATGAATATATAAATTAATAAAGATGTTACGTCCTAGAGGCTTAAACTATGTAACAAGACAAGGTTAAAACCAATAAGCATTACATTTTCCAAATATAAATTTATTTCCCTAAAATATAAAATCAAACAAAATGAAAGAATTAAAAATAATTTACAGGATTGTATGAATTCCTCGAATATTATTCTAAATCTACTATCAATTTCAAAGTATTCCGGAAACGATTCAAACGTCTTCCGCATGTAGATTCTAACGTGCTTATGTGCTAAGTTAGCACTACTGAAGAAATACTGTTCTAATATCCAAAAGTTTTACTTCAAGGTAATCCAGTGAAAGTCGTCTGTCGCTAAAGTCCTTGAATGTTTCATGCAATCAAACGAAATTAAGTAAATATTCATATCCTTGAATAAGTTCTGATGAATGAAAAGCTGCGTACTTAATTCATTTATATAGCCACTATATTCGTATCGAATCAACAATTCTGAATCACAATAAAAGATTCTCGAACATTGAACTTATTTCATTGTGTTATATCTTAACAAACATGGTTTTACCTTTCTTAATTATTGAGTCAATCAACAACTAGGGCCATGCATGACATATCTGTAGTACACATGTACTCCCTAGATCACTCTATGTTGATATGACCTACATTCAACTAATGCGTCGCGTCTTTTAACCGAATTAGTTGCTGACATGAACTTGGCAAATCGACCCTGATTTATGAATGGGGAAATTAGATACATGTACTATTCTTATAGCACAAACCGGCCACAGAAATAAAGAATTAAAAAATAAATGTCATTAACACAGTGATTTAAAGAAAAACTATATTATAAATTAATATATGATATATCTATCCGAAACAGAAGATTTACGATAGATAGTATACTGACGGTGATTCCCATATGTTTATTTTATAAAATGCTTCATATCCAGATTAACAGTATCAACTGGCTTAGATTAAAAAACCTTGCATTAAAGCCGCCATTAAAGTGAGCAGCGACATGAGATGAGAAAGATCTAAAAGCTTGTTTATGTCAAATCTATGTTTTGCTAATGCGTTTCGATTCTTGCTGATGGCTTTGTTCAACATATTTTGTGCCAGACTTACACAGGTTTTCAAATAAATAACTTTGGATGTTGCACAGTTAGTATCTTATCACATGTTTCTTTAGTATTGCTGCTACTGAACTGGGTGTTGCCAGTAATGATAAAACAGTTCTATTACATTTGGCTGATGTATCCGTCATAGGTGCATTCTTTATTAGTTCAGAACTAACAATAAAATCTTTGAGATTCTTAATTCTCTTATAAGTAAGTGTACACATGCTTTTGTTAAGTGATTTAGTTCTAATCTTACAAGATAATTGCAAAAGATCCTATTATTTGTTGATAATCTTACTTTTATCAGGTAAACTTGGGTTGTAGTCATTAACGAAAGGAATGATATTGTTATCTTTGTCCCTGATTTTACATTTTAGTGAATCATGCTGTGAAGGGGAAGATACCGTATCGGAAGCAGCAGTAACAATATCAGTTGGATAATTTCTGTTTAAAAGAAATGTTGACGTAATTATGTCAAAGATATTCCCAAGACATTACCATCAGAAATAATTCTTCTATATATTTTCCCTTGACTGTAAGGTATTCCGTCTTTGCAAGATTTTGGATGACACGATGAATATTCAACATGTTTATGAACACGTGTGGTTTTAACATGTACCGTAGTAGTGATATCATCACTTTATTTGTAGCGATATCTACGTCCAAAATTGATTATGTAGTTTTAGACACATTCAACGTGAATTTAATTGTAGGGTGCAATTCATTTAATCAGTCCATTAAATAGCAGATGTCTTCTAGTAACTTACTACAGACAATGACAGTGTAATCTAGAAATCTTAGCCATATACCTGGTTTCAGAAGACATATATTTAAGAAGTCATTTGATAGTATGCTTATGGAGTTAATGGGGTTTTCGATGGTCTAATCAGTTCCCAAAACTATGCTGAAATCCCAAGAACTTTCTTACGGGTGACCTCTTTGCACATGCGTGGATATATCATTTAGCCCACTTGCGTCTACGCGGAAGATTGCATGTCATGGGTTTGGTAATGCAGTGCTGTGAGCTCGCAGATTGATGGATAATCGGTGACAACCATTTACTCGAATTTTGCTATGTGTAAATTATTTACCTATTTTGGGTCGATAGCGCCCCAGTTTCGTATCTGCGCACGAAATTGTCGGTGGATTTCCATTTCGACTAGCACCGTTTGAAACTGTGCCATGCTAACCGTGTTATCTTCTATGGCCACCGAATACACCTTGGCAACTGTGTTGACACTACTTTCTGGGCGGCTGCGGAAATTTTTGAATAGGCGCGTATTCTAGAATGCAGACGTAACGAAATTATTTCTCCAGCTTCACCCGCGACAATGGTTACTATCGATATAACCATGAGAACAAATCCAACTTGTGTAACTATGACGGTTGTTGTAGTCACAATTCTAGCAACTCCATTTCCAACAGTAGGCGCAAGTCAAATGGCTTTCTTGACGATTGTATCTCGCAGTTGTGGTTCGATACGATTATTTTTTCGCGTCGATAGCTTTGAGGGTCAATTACAGTTCTTTTATTAATAATGTGAAGGTAGGCCTTATCCAGACGCATCGCGGCCGGGTGCAACACGCATACGCATTTGCAACCAAATATTTTTCTTTACTGTACAAATGCTTTGCAATCATACACAGTAGGCTCCTGGGGAATACTTATGCCTCCGGCAATTAATTGCACACTTCCAGGTTTGCCTAGAAACACGCCGATTACACCTTTGCCGTGTACATTCAGCGATCGTCTTTGTCCAAGGACTGTTACACTGACAAGTACGTCTTAGTTGAATATGAGTCCGGGCTTTTCTTTCGCCTGTCGAGTTCTTGCTGTGTCGATATGACTGACGAGGAATGTTTTCGCGGTAGCTTTGTCACTGAATGCCACGTTATCGTTTCAGAAACAATCTTTCGCGTTTAAATTTTCATCTTTCTTCTGGGCGTTTTCGCATGCTAATTGGATGATTCCAAACTGGAGTTGAGTTACTAATGTAGCATCAGCAGGTGGTTCCACGGCCAGTTTCTATCTTTCCCTCGCGTAGATGACATTTGAGTGTATATGATGGTCTATTAATTTTGTATTCATGCAGATATTCGTAGATATTCATTTAGATAATTGCTATCGACCTATTCATTCCCTGTCAGATGGTCCAACACCCCATCGGAATGTTCCACAATATCGTCATCGCGTTCAGAATTCATTACTTATATGTAATGATAAATTTTATGCACAAACGCCAAAGTACCTTCCGGAAAGATGCCCAAATGCTTCAAACTGATTTTGTCTGATTCCTTGGTTAACAGTGATTTCGGCCAGGCTTTTCACAGTGACGTCTCGGAGCTTCAAAACAGTATCCCGAATGTCCACATCGGATGTTTGCAGTTTTCCGATTTGATCTTGGAAAATCACAAGCTCTTTCAGATCAACGTCAACATCAAACCGGCTGTTAAACTCAATCAAATCTGTACTGGTATCCTCTCTCTCTCTCTCTCTCACACACACACACACACACACACACACACACACACACACTTTCATCCACCCAAGCAAAAATATACAGACGAGCAATTTTTTCTTACAATATTTATTTCAAATAGTATCATCATTTTGTCGTAAGTTTCTCCAGCCCACAATTACAACAATTCAAATTACCGCAATGTCAGCTACCATCCATTTGCGTTTCTTGGCTATGTATGTGACAACGCGAGCGCGCCTACCAGATTGAACTGGACTGAACCAGAGTAAGCCATATAAGCAGTGCCATCCACCTAGTTTTCAAGTCGTACAGCCCCTCCCCTAATATAGGGTATTTAAAAACGCACTAATTTGATCAATTAATTACAGTTTTTGCAAGTATTACGTAGCTGTCTGTTATAATTGACCTTGAACAAACCCGTACCTTATACTTGAATTATTTGATAAACAAAAGAAAACAGACGGTTGTCCCAGCGTCTCTTTGAGTTTAAAAAAGACTCTCAAAGCATTATCAAAAGAGCTGAATTTCAAAAGCAAAAATGTTTAAAAATACATTTACAAATATCATATTCATACGTAAGCTCGAACTGGGTTCAGAAATATTTTGCGTCAACTTAATGTTTAACAATGATTTCACTGATGACGACATAATTGACAGTGAAGGTTATATATCAAAGAAAGATTTAAAATCTACAAATTAAAGATTGATTTCGTGAAACAGGGATACAAGTATCACCTCGATATAAAATCAGGTATGTGAAAGGCAACACTACTTCTATGTGCAAGTGTGTCATTGGTAGATCAAGATCCATTCAAATGCGTCAATGTTTAAAATTGAATCTTAGTCGTGAATAGTACTTCATAAAAGACTACAACATTACACAGGACCTAAAGGGAACTGTACATTTTGACAACATTTAATATATAAAATATTAAATATTTAGAAGTACCCGTTATCAAATTGCTTTCAAACAATTGTTTGACAATTAAACTCAGTGATGCAAGAGCCGAAATCTATAACAAGATTACCTGCAATTTTAAGTTACCGGGAACTGATAATGTTACCGCTCTAACATTACCAGATATGCTTGTTGTACAGATAAAATGTCACATAACTCTTTTGAAGAGACTATGGAAGACGGCATAGCACGAATAAAGGTTACAGATGAAAGTTTCCAATCCCCCAAGATCTGCTGATTCATAACAAATAATTGCTTAAACCTGCGGCTGTCCACTATCTAAAGCGCTGCTTGGAGGTGTTAAGGAAATTGTTACGGTATTAAGCGAAGACATAAAAATGATTCACTACTGTTAATTCTTTTTCTTTTCATTTTCACCGTAACCTGGCTGGTCGTAGTGGTGCCACTGATGACTTTGCGACAATCCCTCTCCATTTTGCCCTGTTCTCTACTACTCTTTGTGATTTGCAAAGTTCATGCCTGTCCATTCTTTCATGTTATCTTACCATCTCTTATTCTGCTGTCTCTCTTGCTTTGTCATTCTTCACACTTTGCCCTATAGGATTGCATTTGACATGCCAGATGAGCGTGAGACCTGACTATACAATCTAAGTTTGCGTTTCTCTACGGTGATGAGCCATATAGTCCAATTGCACCTTGGATTCTAGTGCGCACCTCCTCATTAGAGACGTGGTCTAAGTATGAGATTTTCAGGATCCTTTGACAACATCTCATTTCTAAAGCATGGGTTCTTCTCTCTATTTTTGATGTCAGGGTCCATGTCTCACACGCATACAGGAATATGGATACGACGCGGGAGTGCATCAGCTTGATCTTGGACCCAAGCATAATGTTACTGTCCTTCCAAATAGATTTCAGCATAGCCAGTGCATTTGTTTCCTGTGCAATCCTGGAAAGAACATCGGGTTTTGAACCTTCATCGTAGGTTATAGCACCAAGATACTTGAAGCTTGTCACTGTGCCCAGCTTCTCTCCATTCACTCTTATTTCCTTTTAGATGACACTCGGGTATTTTGTCATTAGCTGGGTCTTTCCAGCGCTTATCTCCATCACATATCGTAGTGAGGCTTGGTTTCCAGGTTTTGTTAATCTCATGCTAAGCCATCGATATCATCCACGAAGATCAGGTTGGTAATTGTTCTGCCTCCAATACTGACACTGCCCTCATGGTCTTCCAAGACATCGGACATGATCCTTCCCAGGTAGATGTTGAAGAGAGTGGGTGAGAAATGGCATACTTGTCTGACTTCAATTGTGGTTCTGCATCAATCTCCTATGTTGCCATTGACGAGAACTGCGCTAGTACTGTTAGTTCCGTTGAACTAAAATACCAAAAATGCATAGAATACATGAGTAACAATTTCGAATAAAACAACAGCAATCATTACTTATTCATATCAATGTTTAATTTGAAAAACATCACCTATATTTATTTACCAAAGCTATAGACAATCAATTTTGTTGTAACGAGATTTGCTAAATGCACTTAATAATGATAAAAGGAACAAATCACACAGTTTTTAGTCGTCGTTTATTGCACAATTATAATGCTATTGGTAGTCTATTGAATAAGTGAACACTGCGTCTTTTAAATTATTTTCAATCGTACTGAAAGGAAATCGGTTACTGAGTGTCCACCGTTATGTTCAACTATCGCAGTGAAATCCTCATTGGGTAACAATGCTACAACGCTCAGTTACGTTTAGAAAGGTCTGCAAGGAAGGGATGTTTCGACTGTTTTCATAGCGGACTATTTCAATATGACGTATAGGCTGGTTATAGAAACCTCTCTATAAATCCAATGTCAAGATTGTCACAAGCTGATTGCCCATCTTCGCGTGCCAGGGGTCGTTTATCTACATAGTTCTACATCGACTCTGAACATATGTAGCTAGCCAAAACATTATATACGGATCCGCATCTGACTGGATGCAGCTCGAAGAAACTGATCAAATCAGAGTAATTGTTACATTTACCCAGGAAGATAGTTGATAATAATCATTGCGACCTTGGTAGACATGTATCGTGTAAATTTCACCAATTTAACCTTTCATACACGTTTTTCACTCAAATCATGGCATGCAGACATCTTGGAAGCCACCAATTTTAATAGATAACAGATCAAGTAACAAGCTCTCTGATTAGTCGATTTATTTGACTTGCTATAGACAGCAACATTTCATTTACAAGGGGATAAAATGTTCAAAACAACGTTTTGGCTAGCTATATTGCGCCAAGAGTCGATGTGGAAACGAAGTGGATCGCTGCCCCTGATCCCCATGTTGGTGAGAAATGCATAGTTTTTGTTTCGTTTTGACTCAGTCGGTAGTAGTTCCAGATCATTTTAGGCCTGATTTGACTTCAGTTGACTTAAATTAACTGGTAACATCTAATCCTTGAACCAAACAATAATGTTTTTGCAATTTAAAATCCGCTGGGAATAGTAGTATGTTTTTTAAAAACAAAAGCATCAAGAAAATTTTTTTTAATCATAACTTTAAGACTAATGTATTTTGCAGCCACAAGCATTTATATGCTCTCCATGGACATGTCAGTACCCTTATACACAGAAGAAAGTACTTTTCTTCAGTCGTAAAACAATCATGGCAAGGTTCTGAGAAAATATTCACCTTTCTTATAATCTGATTCTTTCAATCAAATTATTATCTGTAAGTAAGGAATAAGTACTGTGTTGTTTATCATTATTATTAATTAGTTCCTGAGGAGGCTGCAAACGTAACTTGAAAACCTTAGTTCCTCAAAACATCTGCTCCCATTTTGCAATCGTGTCCATGTATAGTGAAATAGTGGTCTTTATGAAATGAGACAATTATTTATAGGAAACCCCACCTTTAAGGCTACTCACCACAGTACACTGATATTTGACTTTGGGGAACTGTTACATTAGATAAAACTGAGAGACTTTCCAGAATTATGTGAGGAGGTAAATTATGACAATTTTTCCACTCGTCAACAAAATGAGGTGAGAAAATGACCAACTGGTCATCCAACCAAACATCATCTAAATGTATCCCGAAATCCTGCTCTTCTTATCAGAGACTGTAACAGAATTGTTAGTAAAGAATACTATGCTGATTTCTCTCCAGGCATGTCTGCTAAAGTAAGTCTGTTAAACTCTTCCAGGAAGTGAACCATGGGAAGACTTCGATACTTGTGCACACACACTCACAATGTGTGCCTCTTGGATCTGTAATCACATACGATTAATGTCATGCGTGTCCGATTTGTTATAGTTAAGTTAAATAGGTCCCATCAACAAAGTCCCACCCCAGGACTGTTAAAAATGTTAAACCATTGTCAGAATCTGTAGACATCCCAAACTGTATCCCAAAGCATGAAGTTTCACATTTCTGTTAAGAGCTTACAGTGATCGAACCCTGAGTAGATAATGCTTCTATTGTTCGAGCATATAAAGATCAGAAAATTCTTAACAGTAGTCTGTTTGCAAGGAAACCTAAATAATTATACTGGAACGGAACTGAAAGATCACTGATTTTCCTATCATGGCTGCCAACAGAATTCTATTTAGGACACCCAGTTCTCGAACTCTGCATTGTGAACAGCAATTTTTATATTTCTCCATGTAACTCAAGATCACGAGATTATTAACATCCGACTCGAACATAATAACACGGGTCCCAATCATAATAATGTTTGTAAGGATCATTCATTCCCCTTGCCTATCTGCCAACATAATTCTGTTAAGCCCTTTGAATGAGTGAACCAAAGTAAAATGATTAAATTGCTCCAGGTATTTCAAGATAAAAAAAAATGTCTTGCCAGAAATATCTCAGCATCCGATTATATCATAAGCTTGTTATGAAAAGATTGTGTTATCGTTCTTTCAACTGGCCAATCTGTTGGAAGAATTCTCGTAAGCATGTCCAGTGAGAGAAGTGCCAAAGACCAAGCTTTAATTTTCGAAGTATATCTGAAGATCCGGAGGTTCTTAGTGGCATTTGGCTAGCAGGAAACTAACACAACTCTCATATGAGCCAATTATATGGTCATTCATTTTCATAAGATCTATGTCAGCAGAAGTGTAGTAGAATAAAATTTAGTAAACTTCACAGCATGGAAACTGTCGAATGCAACTGGTAGATCTTGTCATTAGTGTTTGTGTTCCCATTCAAGTAAAATAACATGTATCTTTGTGTGCGCAGAACATTATATATATATATATATATATATATATATATATATATATATATATATATATATATATATATATATATATATATAAGATTTAAATTACAATCTGATTTCACGTGCATGGCCTTAAGAGATCTGCCTGCTTGAATATAGATTGCAGTGTTGCACTTGAGTGTCAACAATGTATATAATGCTATGAAAAATGACAGTAGTTGCTTATGTACAATATAAATAAAAAGCAGATTTATTAATTACTGACTTATTTTCTTTCATATATGCAGTTATAGACAATGAAATGTATCCATATATTATATAACTGTTAATAAAGTTTCAATTTCACATATGTGCTTTATATCCATCTTTTAAATCTTTTAGTTTTAGATGTAGTACAGTTGGGAAAGAGAGTAAAAATATTAGAGACAAGAGATCAGATTTGCAAACGGTAAAAGTTCTTGAAGTAAATTATTGATGTTCCAGTTTGCATATGTGCATCATATAATCTGTTAAGTTTATATGTGCTTTTATATTCATCTTTTACGTTTCAGAGCAAAATAAAATACACAGTGACAATAAGTAGCTATCATTAGATACTGCATCCACCCATGAAAGCAGCTAAAATTAATAAAACATTCTAAGTTGCTGTTGTCTAGCATCGGGACATTTTTGTGTTTATGACCTGTTATCATATATTAAATCAAAAATAACCCATAAAGGGCATTTCAGAAATGCAGAAAAAAAAACTTTCAATAGGGAGTAATTATATCTCAACACAAAACAAATAATCTAATCTCCTTAACTTTTGCCCGGGAGCCGTATATATGTTTAGTTTATCTAATAAGCTTTATTTAAGAAACAGTCTCAGCGTTAACAGTTCTTCAAATCTACGCAAAATCCATGTTCTCAAGGTAGACCTTAATTCTTTTCACGCTGTGTCCGTCATGGATTATCTACATCGTTCTTGTAGTGGACGGATTAGGTTGTATTTCCCCAGTAAGAAGTCACAGCAATATAATTATGTAATCGTGTACGCCCACTACCTCGTGTGGAACATACCTTTCGGCTCAGCTGCAGTACAGTGCAAAATGTTCCCAATGGCATTTAATATTCAAAGACCCGTCCACTAAAACACAATCACATGAAAGATTTCCGAGCAATAGAATCGGCGAGGGGCACCATAAAACCCACGATGGCTGCAATAAAATACATGACGGACTTCCACTGGATTGAGTTGATTTCCACTTATGTGTGTGTGCATGTGTGTGTATGTGAGTGTGTGTGTGCGTGTGTGTGTGTGTGTGTGTGTGTGTGTGTGTGTGTGTGAGAGAGAGAGAGAGAGAGAGAGAGAGAGAGAGAGAACATACACTAGTCTGAATGGACTTTCACTACTCATAGTGGGCACTTAATCCTCTGCTTCTCTGCCCAAGTCCACAGGATTAAGTAGACAATCTGTAAAACACAATGCATGTACTGTATGTTCATAAATTTCGGACACTTACTTTATCTCTGCACTGGAAAATGTTAGGACATCATACACATATCAGTTAATTAGATGTTTTGCCGTGTTCAGAATCTGCAGAAGGGCCCGTGTTCAAATCCAATATTTATCAAACCGAAATATACTTCAGTGATCAGCCAACACCTTCCGCCGCATCACCGCTCACCTACGCCAGATAAAATCAAAAGCTCCATCATCTCACCTCCTCAATGCAGTCCCAAAGGAAAGGGGATAGCCTTTAGTATTTATAAATACAGCGGAAACGTATGAATGTGGCTATATATATATATA